>JAPDSC010123322.1:21315-42200 GCA_026290005.1 Latrodectus geometricus | reverse complement strand
TACTGGCCATTAAAATTGCTAGACCAGGAAGAAATGCAGATAACAAAATGATATTTAATCGACAAATATATTTTACTAGAAATAACAATTGTGAATAAATTTTCAAAACATTTGGCTGGATAGATCCTGAGAAATCAGTACCCAGAACAACCACCTCTGGCAGTAATAACAGCAGTTATACGCCTGGGCATTGAGTCAAACAGATTTTGGATTGCATGCGCAGGTACAGATTTCCATGCAGCTTCAACACGATGCCACAGTTCATCAACCGTAGTGACTGGCGTTTGGTAATAAGCCAGTCGCTCGGCAACCATTGACCAGACGTTTTCTATTGGTGAAAGATCTGCAGAACGTGCTGGCCAGGGCAACAGCCGGACATGTTCCGTATCAAGGAAGGTCCATACAATACCGGCAACATGCGGTCGGGCATTATCCTGCTGAAACGTACGGTTTCGCAGGGCTTGAATAAAGGGTAGAGCCACGGGTCGTAACACACCAGAAATATAACGTGCACTGTTTAAAGCACCATAAATGCGAACAAGAGGTGACCGAGACGTGTATTCAATGGAACCCCATACCATCACGCCAGGTGATAGGCCAGTATGACGATGATGAATGCACGCTGCCAGTGTGCGTTCACCACGATGCCACCAAACACGGATGCGACCATCATGATGCTGTACGTAGAACCTGAATTCATCTGAAAAGATGAAGTCTCGCCATTCGTCAGGCTCATCGTTGATCACACCATTGAAGGCGCTCTTGTATATGACGACGCGTCAAGGGAAGCCGCAGTCATGGTCTCCGAGCTGAGAGTCCATGCTGCTGCAAACGTCGTCGAACTGTTCATGTAGACACTTAGTGTCTTCCAAACGACCCCGTTTCTTGACTCACGACTTGTGACGTGGTTGCACGATCCATTACGGCCATGTGGATAATATGCCTGTCTTCTCGGCTGCTACTGATAGGTGGCCGTTGAGATACCGCATGGCGTTCCGTATTACCGTCCTGAACCCATCGAGTCCATATTCTGCTAACAGTCATTGGATCTCGAACGACGTGAGATGCTAAGATAAACCGCAATCCCGTTACGCTACAATTCGACCTTTATCAAAGTCAGAAACGTGCCGGTACGCATTTCTCCTTCTTACACAAGGGATCACAACTTTTCAGCAGGCAACAACATTCAAATAAAAATTTGTGTATGAGGAACCGGCTGAACAGTTTCCTCATTTAAACACAATGTAAGTGTCGATATTGGCATCTGCTTTCTTTAAATGCGCTGAAAATCTAATCATTTGCATATCACAGCACCTTCTTCGTGTCATGTAAATTTCACGTCTGTAGCATGTTGCATTCTTGGTGTAGCAATTTTAATGGCCAGTAGTGTATATATATATATACATATATATATTTATTTATTTATTTGTTTCTAATGATGGGCACCCTTGAGCAAGTAAGTACATTAGCCCAACAAGGCCGGAAACTGCTACTCATTTTATCGTTACCCGGTGGGCACCTGCGAACCAAGTCACGGAGATACGAGTAACACAAACCCATCCAAACCCATTCACAGGGCGGCCACATTCATCCATCATCTGAAGAAAGGACAAGAAACACAGAGAGAGTGAAAGAAAAAGTACATCCATGCCAGAAACGGAATTCAAACCCAGGTCCTCCCCATCCGTAGTCATTTAGGCTAACCACTAGAGAGGTTGGTTGGCTAATATATATATGCCGAAAATAGAGCGGCGAGTTTTATGAATAAGAAAGACAACATTCTATTTTAATCTTAAACGTTTTATCTAAGATTAAAATTTTAATGTGATAATGAAAAAAAAAATTTTCATGAAATATTTATTGACGCTGTCAATTGGTTTGTAATAAAATGATCAAACATCTTATTAATATTATGGTATTGCAAATTAGAATTTCCAATTATACTCAAGCCACATGTTTAAATTAAGTAGTTGATATCATGAATGTTTTTTGCATAGATAGAATGATGTTTTTTAATAATGAAATGAAGAATTTAAAATTTCCATTATTCATACATTTTGCTTTTAAACATTTAAAAATTCCCTACTTTAATAAAAATATATAAATAAATGTAATATTTATTTTTTGTTATTTTTCCTAAGATCACTATTACAATGCTGCTATCTAGGGATAGAAATTTATAATTATATTAATTATTAAAAAAAATCTTTAAATAAAAACGTCTACTGTTCATATTGATATTTAAAAAAAAAAGTTTTTTATGAATTTTGTGTTCAATTTCTTAATACTTTTTCACTGAAATTTCTCATTATTCTAGTATAAGGGAAAATAATTGTTTTAAAATGTTGTATTCACACCCCACTGAATTTAAAGGAAATAACTGCACAATGATTACCTAAATAATTAAATTATTTATACAAGAAAAGACAAACTTGATTTTCACTGTATGTTTATTGAATAGTGTTAAATTGACTAAAAATAAAACTTTAAATTAAAGGATTTTTCTTAAAAATTAAATATTTTTGAGTAATTAAGTATTTTGATTCTTTTTGGAAAATTATTTTGATATATATTTTAATATTACTGAATTATGTTTGATGGATATGGTTAAATATATGTTTTGTTAAATTTTGCATTTATTCTCCTCAATTTTATATTGTTTTATTATTATTGCTTATTTGTCCCCTAAAACTTTATAAATTATAATTTTACTTAATTATATATTTGTATAAATAAATGAATCGATGCGAATATATATATATATATATATATATATATATATTTATATATATATATATATATATATATATATATATAGAGAGAGAGAGAGATTGCTCACATCTTTTTTGCCTTTTCTTCTTTCTACACTATAAAACTAGAAGTGAAGCGAATATTGATAATAATATATACGAATTAAGTATGTCATTTTACAGATTATATTACACTAAAATATAACTAAAGTCTTTGATTATTTCGTAATGAAAAATTGCATAGTATGAATTGCAACTTGCAAGTTGAAAACAAACGAATTCCAAAAAAAAAAGTATATAAATAAATAAAATGTTTTCTTTTTTGAACTATATTAACTGTTATAAATTATTAATCATGTTGAAGAATTACTTCTTACTTATATAAAATTATTCAGCAGAAATATTTCTAATATTATTTTCTATTCCTTCATTACAATTATATTATTTTTAATTAGATATATTGTTGGATTGTTTTCATTTCAACAATAATTTTATATTTAAAATTTAAACATTAGTTTTATTTATAAAAATATATTTCATTTGTTGAAATTGAAACACATTTTAAATTATTTTTAATTTATTATAGCTTATTTAAATACCTTAAATAACTATATTATTTGCTGAAAATGATAGCAATATAATTAACACACAAAAGGGAATTTTCTAATGAATTGCAATGTACGTTTTTTGTTTAAATTATATTGTTTATATTGTTGTTGTTATTTAATACTATATTATTTTTAGTAAAAACGCATCATTAACTTTAGTTTAACAGCGAGCATATTTTCTGAGAACAAAACAACAGAATATTAATTTCATTAATTCCTTTATAGTCAAATTTTAATTGAATTTAGATTTATAGAATCAAGATTAATAACACTAATCCTTTTATGCACTTAAACACACAAATAAAACAGTTTTATATTAATTCTATTGTTCTAATATAAAAGCATTTTTTGATATTGAAATTAACCAAATTTTCTAAATGTTCTATTCACTGTAATATTTAATTATTTTCTCAACAAAGTTGAATTAATGGTTTGTTTATAATTACATAAATATATACAATGCAATGCAAATAATATGCGAAGTATAAACACAATTATTCCTGGTAGGAAATAATTCTATTTTAAAAAGAATGGCAGTATTACTTTTAAAAGAGTTATACCAACGTGTTCCGAATAATGAATTAATACAATGAAATTTATCATATTTTTTTTTATTCTGTTATAGATTTTAACATTTTCTCTTACACAAGTTTTTGATTAAATATTTTCCAGAAAAAAGAAAATGAATCACTATTGTTAAATATTAGAAATTTGTTTCCAAGCAGATTTTCTGTTTGATTTGTTTATTAATCACTTTTGCAGATGAATTGATTGACTTCTATAGTTACAAAGGGACAACAAACTACTGGAAGTATCCATGTAAAAGAAAGAAATTCAAAGTGAGTTTATAGTTAAACAACATTCTTCAGAATGAAGAATCCCAAATTCAATCCCAATTATTTTCAAACAATGGAGATCAATATTGTGCTTCTGCATGACCAAGTTTATAGTTGGTACTTGGAAATTTTCGAGCATTGGTGTTTTCCAACATTTTATAAGAAATATGAAATGTACATCTACAAAGTAATTTACGCATTGGACACTAAAATGCCAGGCTGTATCCCAGTGTACGGTACGCTATTTTTATGCAATAAATATAATTATATAATATACAATTAGTATGATTATATAATATAAAATTATATTATTTAATAGAAATAATATAATTTCATACAATATTATATACAATTAATTATAATTGTAAATATGCGTAACGTTGTATATATCCGTACCGTACAAGGAGCGTACCGTTCACTGGGAATTAACCAAATGCCGTATAAGGGTTATTTAGCCATCATCTAAGTAATGACAAATTTAAAGAAAGAAGTGATGTTATGAAATTCTGAATTGATAGCTGGATTTTTATTTACTTAATTGCCAATAATTGGCCTAATCTTGTAGAGTTCGTATTTATCTTTTATAAACAAAGAAAATACGAGTAAATATAATTAGAGTTGATGTCTCAAATTAAAAATTTTAATGCGTTAATGAAGGAAAAAATATATAATTTCAATATTCATCCTTGTACTTATCTTTAATCATCTAATAATAATATTTTGTTATTGATAATATGAAATATGTGGTCTTGCAAATTATACATATTTAGATATCTAACTTTAATTCTCTCCTTTTGTTTTCTTTAATTACTGAAAGATCAATAACTTATATTTGATACTTTAATTAATGCAATGATCAGGTTGTCAGAAATATGCTCATATAAATATAGAAAATATCATTTTAATTGTTCCGTTCACACGCAGTTAAATTACTCTGCATATCTTTTCTATACTGAAGGATATTTTAAATAAGTAAAGTGCAAAAATATTCGCAAACCTATCACTCTTAAAAATATTTCCAGAGCACTAACCCCAAAACTTTAAATTTTAATTATACTAACAGATAGTTACTAAAAAACTTCTTTATTGTTACTTACTGCATTTAAAGCTTGATAAATATTGATGTGGTTTTTAGTTTAAAAAGTCTTTTCGTTCACATACGAAACATAAATGTGAGTAGTTCACTAAGAAGATCTCTAATCAGCAGATCACAGTCAAAATAACATTTGACTGTTGATTGAATGACAAAATGTGTTATAATTATATTTTACATCTGATATCCCCTTAAATAATCATTTACATTAACAGAACTTCTGAACAAAATGAATGGTTTAAGTGAAACACTTTAAAGTCCTAAAATGTTTCGTTGCTAATATTAATGTATTATTTTTTATTTCATCTTTACACTGAATTTGACAAAAAAGTAACATTCAAACATTTATGTCAGGATGTATCAGCATATTCTCCGAGAATATATTCCTCGAAATCATATTGATCTGGCATCAAAGTGGTTAATATTCTGTTTTGAAATTCTGCCATTTATGAGTTCAAAGTATTCCTCGTTTTGATCCTTGAAATAGCTCAAAATATATATTTTTAATTATAACTCACTGTTTATTTGCTGTTGTGTAGTAGAAATCAAATGTAGATTAATAAATAACTAGAACCATATTCTAAAACAATTTGACCTCCAGTTATTGACACAGATTACATTATTAAAACCAAACAATTTCGTAGATATTTGCAAATGATATTTCTATATTTTTTATTTAATTCTTTGAGAAAAAAAGTCTCTAAACTTTAAAATTCTCTTAACTTTAATGAATTGTAGAATAAAAATATTAGTGAAGGAATACAAATTTTATACTGAACACAAAATATTACGATAGCTGTACAGAGTTAAAGCTTTTAATTGTTTCAGAAATAAAATTTCGAAATAATATTAAGACTTACATCTCAAAATATAGCATGTTATACCGAGGTAAAAATAAAATAAAATATTAATAAAAATAATTGATTAAATGTCATATTATTTTTAAAAAATCCAAAACAAGTTTAAATATAGTTGAATGTCTAAGAAAAGAATATATGTTTCTAACATTTTTCTTAGTATTAAATTACATTTCCAAGTTCTTTTTGTATTCTATTTTCTTTTTGAAACAAGCCAAATATTTTGAGTGACGCTAGCATTTATTTGAATAAGACATTATTTTTCTTATATTATAATGTTAATTTAGATTGTAATGAATGGAAATTTCATTTTATTATTGATATTTAATGTACCTCCATTTTACATTTTATTTATTTTTCAAAATAGTAAAAACAAAAAACAGTATGAAATCATCACTACTAGATATTTTTATGTATATAATATGACATACATAAAAGCTATTAAATATATTTTGTTTATATTTTTTCATGTTCAGGTCTTTTTCATTAAAATATCCTAAACATTATTTTTATAAATTTTATACTTCAGAATAGCAAGTAATATATTCTGAAATTTCTATACAAATGATAAGTGTCACTCGGATATATTTTTGCATATGAGGGCTATAATTTGTACAGGAACTGTATTTTTAAATGATTCAAAACTGAAAATAAAAAATCACGAATTTCTAAAAACAAGGTTAGAGTATGTATGATTCAATTGCTTGATGTAGTAGCCTGGTTACATTATAAAGAGAAGAAAGTTTAATAAATTAGGGAAACTTGTTATAAATAATAACAAGCTCTATAGACACAGTTACCTTTTACTGTTACAGATACATTATAATACATACCGATACCATATACATAATGATATATTATACGTTTAAAAAATTTAAACCTATTTTAAATACAAATTAGATTTGACATTTTTTAATAATTTAGGCAATGCCGAATAAGGATTTGCCTATTTGAGATGACATTAACTCATTGATTAATAGAGCTATACATGCAACTATTTTTGAGAAAGGTTTTTATGTCTTCTTTTTTGGTAATGAATTATCTTACAATGACTGTGTTAATCTTGTATTCAAATTCATATTCATACTCTTTAAATGGATGTAAGATTAATTATTTTAAAAATACTAAATTAAATATGTTCGTTAACGAACCTGAACATCTTTGATAAATTTACATATATTAAGTGACATTCACTTATTGATATAAAGAGTTATAAATAAAATATTTCATGATGAACTTTCATTGTATTTTCATTTTTCCATTCATCCTATGAGAAGTTTCCTGAGGTAAGATTACTTCAGATACTTGTATTTAAATCCAGTTTCATATTCATAAATTGTATTTATTTTTAATCATTATAAAAATGAACATTAAATTTTACATATTTGCTTAATAAACTGTTCATATCTCCTAAAGATACAAAACTTTAAAATAACAGCAAATTATTAATTAAGAGAATAATATATCAAAATATATCGTGTTATTTGTGAATGTATCTGTATTTTTTTATATTTTTGCAATCATCTTATATCAAATGGACTAGGATGAGTAGTTATATAATTAATAAGAGTCAAATAATTTCAATAGTAGCCTTATAAATAGACGAAGATAAAGAAATAGAAATAGTTCATAAATTACATTTTTTGAATTATGGTAAAATATATGAATATTTATGCTTTCATTCATAAAGCACATTCGATGTTTTTAACTTTTTATTTTTTTATTTATTTATTTATTTATTTATTTATTTTTTTGCTTTAAATACATACACTAGAATGAAAAATAATTTCTTAAAAGAAAATGCTGAAATAGTTAAATTACTATTTCGTACATTTCAATAACATATATGAGAAAAACAGTGTAAATATACTGCAAACATTAATTTAATAATTCCTTTGAAGAATAATAGTTATCATTATTTCAAATGGTGTAAAAATTATCCTCCATAGCTTTTTGTTAAAGGCAGCAATTTCATTTCAATAATTATCGTCGGAAAATCTTCATTGTTTCTCTGATTAACTACACAAATGTCATAATATACATCAAAACCTTCCTAATGATCAATGCCAGATATTCTAACAACTTTCCAATGAATTTGGCTGAAATCCTTCGCATTTAATTCATTTTGTTTAAAGAAAATTACATTTTCTCTGATTTATTGTTTCGTCCCGAAGGAAAAAGTAACAATATCGAGCATTCGTGACATGCATGTGTATCCATGTGATGGAATCCGTTCCTCGCTAAGAAATGAATTACTTTTCCACATCTGTTGCTAAGGTAGTGTATTTTTAATAAATGACATTTTGACACGAAACTTTTAGTTGTTTTTCTCGCCAAATGTAGTTTCGCTGAATTATGAAGGCAGCCATGTTTCCACGATTGTCATGAAACGCGTGAAATTATTAGTCGACAACATTTTAAATTACTTCAAGCAGCATTTCTCTTCTTACAATTGATTTATATTGGTAGCTTCGTAGATCATCTTTCTGCTGTTCTCTAATTAAATTTAGAAAACAAGTAATTGTTTTGAAATGTCTTATTCTAATATTTCTAAGAAACGCAAACACAGTCAAATGCAAATCTTCGTTTAATAAGGTGACACGTATATGTATTTGTTCACATGCTATTTTTCAATGTTGTAGGATGAATCCTTCCACTATCTTTCCATCATGAATATTTTTCTAAAACAATGTTTAGAATTTAATGCTTAATTGTTTTTTAGTAATAAAAGTGTAAAATTGAGTCTAGAATATAATATTATTAGCATGCATCTATGTTATACATTTTACTTATTAATTAAAATTTCAAAACACAAAATATTGTTTTACTCATCTGGATACAATATTTAATAACAATATGTAAGATTACTTTTGATTTCATAAACATTTACATTGAGATAAATTCTATTTTTTAATTTTAACATTATAAATAATCATATTGGAAAAGTCTTATAATATTTATATAGCATTTAAGAATCAGCAATAAATTATCAAATTACGAAATATTCAAAATATCGATGTAATTTTCAAAAAGCAAATATAAACCGTAAAATGCATTTTATTGTCTCTTGTACATTAGTATACAGAAGACAACCTAATTCACTATGTAGTTTATTATTTTTGACAGTGAGGAATATGAAATAAAACCTAAATATACAAACACATATTAATAACTTATTTTTTGAATTTTTCATAGAATTAAATTTGGTTAATGTAAATAAATTGAGTTTTAAATGAATTCGGCGCATTTAATTTGATTTCCGAACCAGAGTAAAGTCATTTAAAAAATAAACTATTGAAAAGTATTTTAAACAATTTTGTTTGCCTTTATATTAATCAATGAAACAATTTTAATATAAATTATAGAATTTGAGATCACAGCAATCAAACATACAATTTTATACTTGTCTTTTAAATAAACAATTAATTTTCATATTTTTAAAATAATCAGATTGAAACAAGTATATGTACATAAATAAATAAATTTTTGAAGTTAATTTTCAACGTTGTAATTTGCACCTTAAAATAATGTTACTATCATTTGCTTAGTGTCAGACAAAATATCTTCGTATGTTGTGATTTAAATTCCAATGTTTTGAATTTAATTTAAAGTGAAATTTAGATTTTGACAAGTTCTTCAAAAATATTTAATCATCGTTTAATATGAAATATGGTTGATTTTGATTTCATAGTTATAAGCTTATTTTGCAAAACAAAACATAGTTAAGAAATTGCAAGTATTATAGTTATAATCAGATAATAAAAGCGTCACATAAATAAATTGACGTTTATTAATAAATCTAATTACTGTACTTTAAATTATAATTTGTGAAGATTCAGGAAAGTTTGAAATAAATAAAGTATCAATGATGTTTGTTTTATCCAAGGAAACCTTTAGTTGTAATAAGCTTTTTCTATGTAAATTTGTCATACTGATTCAAGCTTTTAATGCAATTAATATAAGAAGCTGTACAAGTTAAGTATTAAAATGGAATAAAATGCTAAAAATTGAGAGTTACAGAACACAATATTTTAGTAACAATGTTTTATTAATAAAACACTAAATTCTTTTTGTTTTCCTAGAATTTTTCATTGCTTAGGAAGAAAGTTGCGTTGTTCATTTTTATTCTAACTTCACAAACATATTTTTTGATTTTGATAGCATCAGAAACGTCTGGCACTTCATCAAGTTTTAGGGTGTTGTCACTTTAGAAAATGAATACCTACGGCTGCATTTTTATTCTTCTGTAAGGGATCGTCTTCTCACTAAATATTAAAGTTCCGATCCAGTAGTTTGTACTAATTTGACTTATTAAATTTGAAAGTATTTCATTATATTAGTTGAAAATTATGCATTCAATTTTTCCATAAATGAAAGTAACAAATGGTTTTCCAACAAAATTTCACTGACTTATTCATGAATATGCAAATATGTATATTATGTTAGAAAAAATGTGTACAAATATAATAGCGACCTAAAGTTTATTTTAAATATTATATTTACAGAAATAAAACTTATAAAAATATGTCTTATAGAGAAAAATTAAACTGGTTAAAATATTAAAATGCTTATTTAAATTGGTATTTTTGAATAGATCAATCATGTGGCTAAAATAATTAAAATCATAATTACAATATTTTCTATAAGATTTCTCATTTTAAAATTACTCGTATTGGTTAAGAAAACATCTTGGAAAGAGTTGAAAAACTACAGCCCAAACTTCAATAAATGTAATGTTATTTTGATAAAACTTTATGATTTTAGAATAACATAATGTCTTTCATTTATTTAAACATCTAAATTATTCATGAAAACTTTTTCTCAATAGTTTCATATAGTTAAAATATTATTTTTGACAAATGCCTCAAAATAATTTCTATTTTACCGAGAATTTGGATTATTGTGGTTTAGAGCCATATTTAATAACTCAAAACAGACATATTCTCAACATAAAATCAACATTAAACTTAATCTGATGATAATAAATCGAAATTTTTGTTTTCGTTGAATGATTTACTTTAGGAGCATTCAAAATTATAAAGATAAAATTTTAATATCGAATAAATATTTCCAAAAGATTCAATTAAATTACAACAAAATTTATACAAATTAGCTAGTCCTTCACAATTGCAGTTGATAATTAAAGGCAAATAATATCATATACTTTTTTGTTAGTTTTTTCATTATTTATTCTTTTTACATGATTTTGAAAAAAATTAAGAGCAGACAAAAATGTAGGAATTTTATTTTCAAAAAAACTTATATTTACTATTTCAAATTTAATTTTTCACAATAAAAATGCAATGTTTTTATCATGGAAAAATATGTTAACTTTTTCTTATTAATAATATACTTAATGCATATTCAATTTGGCGTATGCTAGTGCAATAAATATAAATATTGTTAAAATAAAAAAAGAGATTGTACTTTTAAATTAGCAATTATACTATGACATGAAATCTAAAATAGTTCAAAATTAAATTTTAAAAAATTTGAGGAAACTTAAACATTTTATTATTGAAACAATATACTGGAGATTCTTCACCATTTTATTTAACAAATATAATCAATGTTTTTAAATAAAATATATCTGATTTTGCTATGTCAGCTTCTTTCACATATACAAAGATGACATAAATGAAAATTCTTGTAAAGTGATCATAATTTCCAGTCTCAATTTTTTTTTTTTGTGAAGAAGAAAGTTTCTTTTTTTATACAACTTAAAGTAGAAATAAGATTTTGTCATTTTATAATTACAATAATTACAACCTTAACTTAATTTTGCTACATCCCCAATGCAAAACAAAGTAAGGAAGAATTCATAGTAGGAGCTCATCACATTTGCCATTTACTTAAATTCATATATATCTTCGTCGTAATGCAGTATCGTAGGTAATGCAGTATGCTCTGTTAATAATGTATCAAAGACGTGTAAGATATTAAATAAAATAAATCCGTATTTTGATATTTTCTATATAAAGAATACCTAAATTTCTGTATAGTCCCTGATCCAAAATATGAGGTCAAAAGATAGCACCGTAAGTCGAACGATGGAAAGATAGATGATCAAAAAGCAAAGAAAGCCTACTAAAACGTAACGAAAAAGTTTTATAAAAGCTCACAGCTGGTACATATTGTCTCTGTTTACCTTAGAAAACGCTCTATTTTTAGCATTTTTAAACAACATATATTTTGCTCTTATTTTTAAAGGAAAATGATTCGCCTTTTGGTAAAATGTGGATGGATGCAAAATATACTATTTTTACTTTCTAAATAAATCTTGATTTTACTTAAGGATTATATTTATTTTAAATTATATTTTTTGCAAGAATAACCTATTATAAGCTTAAGGTGCGCATATTAAATCTTAATATTTATCTTTAAATATTGATATAAAATTTCATGTTTAAAATTTTTAATTGCGTATTTATAGTCTCACTTAATTGTACAAACATTGTTAAAATGATTAATTTTTAATGGCTTTAAGTTAATGAATTTTGTTTATTTTAATATATTTTTTGCATTTTAAAATATTAACTGTTGCTAATTTTTAATTCACTTTCAAATTATTTAGTTTACATTCTGGATAAAATGCAACTTTATTTTTATATAAATAATTTATATTTTATGCAGCAAAATAGCAGACTTGCTATATAAGATCTGAAATGAAATAGTAATTCATTTAATTACTCATCTAATTTACTAATTAATATATTTCTATTATGCTATTCTATTATCTTACGAAAATCTTAAGTTTGTGTAGCTCAAACCATAATGCTCATCTGTAAAGCTATTTTTATATTATATACAAGAATTTGTTAAAGAAATATCTTGTTCAGCAATATGGAAAAAATTTAAATATATTCATGAAATTAAATACCATTTTTCGTGCATTCTTCTTTGCTTGTTCGAAAATTATGTTTGTAACGTTTTTTTTTTTTTTTTTTTTTTTTTTTTTTTTTTTTTTTTTTTTTTTTATTTTTTTTTTTTTTTTTTTTTTTTTTTTTTTTTTTTTTTTTTCCAATTCAAAATTGTTTGTCAAACTTTATTAGTTTGATTCTTTAGAATAATAAAGCAAAACGTTTGACATTATTTAAATAACATAAATTGTAGTAAAATTTATATAAAAATTTTAATAAATAAAACGAAACAAAGCTTTCAAAAGGTGCAATTCTAATATTAATTCGTAAAGTACGTCATTTGCGTGCAAACAAAAATCGTATTATTTTCTGCGTATAATGTTTTAAGTTTCACAACAAGTATAAAAAATCTCAATTCTTTTAATTCCTAGTTTTAAATTAGGAAAATCTTTCATTGGATCAATAAAAAATGTTAAATTGAGTGAAAATAATTTAATGTATTTATTTAGGCATGTAAATTTATTGGAGAAAATTTTATGAAATATAAAAAACAAAAAGTTTGAAATATTTATATTATTTTGAATATCAATGTATTAAACATTTTATTTAAATTAAATAATCTAAACTATACTCAAAATCTCAACAATTCAATTATACTCACAATTTCAACTTTAATTACAAATTTTGCATTTAGCTTTAATTATTTTAAACATCTTGTTTTGATTATTTTCTAGCAAATTCATTGAATTGGATTATTTTTATTCAAATATAACGAGAATTCTAATAATTAATTAATGATTAAAAAATTAGATTCGTTTTTATTTAACATACAAGATTATCTAATAGATGAGAAAAAAACGTTTTTTCTTAGAAAACAATTTTCTTTTTTAGAAATTTGAATGAAATATTTTTTTTTTATTATTTCCTTCAAATTTTCTGAATAGCATTAAAGTTCAATATGTGGCATAATAAATATAATATGTTCAGACTGCATTTCATTGTTTTAAAATTTTTAATAGATCTGTTTTCTTATTGGCCTTAAAATAAAATAATAATATTTAACATTAACATAACTACTTTTTAAATTGTGCCGAACTTTCTACTTACAAATATTTTATTTTGTTTTATTAATAAAACAAAACTGTTAAAAAATTTCTTCCTGTTTAAAAACTTTGCATTTTGATTACACTATTTGTAATACTTTAAAGGACTCTGATATTACCAGTTTAATCAACAAATGCCAATTCAAAGTAAGATCTATGCAATCAAATTTATAATTTTTAATCTAATTAATAACTATAAATTTGCTTATTAGTTCATTTGTCTAGATTCATAAATTTATTGTCACAAACTGCAAAATTCACTATGAAATTTCTTTAAGGCAGTGTTTCTCAACCTTTTAGTATTCACGGCCCAATTTTCAATCATAATTTTCATCGCGCCCCCTTTCCCACCACATACAATAAAATATATACAATAATAATGTATTTTGAGTGTTTTGGCGCTACACCTACACTACAACCTTAATTTTAAACTTTACAAATTACCAAGAATACCGAAATTTATTGACATTTTGCAACACCGATCCTCAGCATTGAAAAAACAAGAATCCTATGCTTTTTTATTGCTCTTGCGTACAGCCATGTCGGGCATTCTCACGGTTTCGCGAGATGTTTCGATTTGTCTGGAATTAGTCTGGTCAGCAAAAAATTAAGCTAGGAGCGTGCGCAGATGTGAACAAATGTTTTCTCATAGGGAGAAGGTGAAAGTTCTATGACGTCAATTTCAATTCCAGACAATCTCATACAAGTCGATCCTTCTATCGCTATTGAATCTATTCTGAATGTGTATATTATATATATCTCCGTGTAATTGCAATTCACCGTATTAAATATTCACGGCAGCAGACTTATGCAGAATCATGGATATATTTTTAAGCATGCGAAAGTGAGCATTAGACGATTGACAAGAATCAGCAAGTACACAGATGAGGTGGTTCCGAAAATAAAATCAAGAAAATATTCTCAAGAATACTTAAATTTTGGGTTCACAATTACTGAAGTAAATGAAGAAGAAAGGCCCCTGTGTATCATAATTTGCTCAAAAATGTTGGCGGCAGACAGCATGAAACCTAATAAATTTAAACGACATTTGGAAACGCTTCATACGTAAACAAACCCAGAGAATTCTTCGAATTAAAATTAAAATCATATGAAAAGCAGAAATCATTGTTTAAAAAAACTTTGTTTGTGAATAAAAAAGCTTTAATTGCCTCTTGCAAAGTTTCCTAAAAAATAGCCAGATGTTAAAAGCCTCACACCATTGGTGAAGAGCTTATTTTGCCAGCCGCGATTGATATTGTAGAAATTATGTTTGGAGATAATTTTGCAAAACAAATGCAGTCTATACCTCTTTCAAATGATACTGCTGCCCGTCGAATTGCTGATATAGCAGAAGATGTAGAGTGTCAGTTTTGTCGAAGTTGAGTTACAAATTGTTTTCAATACAACTCGATGAGGCAACAGATAGTAATAAAGATGCTCATTTCATTGCCTATGTTAGATTTTGTGATGATTTGCCAGTAGTAGAAGAATTACTTTTCTGCAAACCAATAGAACTCAAAGCAACAACACTCGCTTTATTTGCTATCTTAAATGATTTTATGAACGAGGCTAACATGGAATGGAAAAATTGCGTCGGAATATGCACGGATGGTGCTCGTTCGATGTCAGGAAGATTCCAAAGTATTCATGCACTTGTGAAACAAAAATCGCCACAGTGCGTCTGGACACATTGCATGATCCACAGAGAAACTTTGGCTTCCAAAGAAATGAGTCCTGGTTTGAATATTGTGTTAACTATGATTGTAACCGTAGTAAATTATATATAAATGAGACCCCTGAAATCAAGAATCTTTTCCGCACTTTGTAAAGACATGGGTGCAGTACATTCAGTGTTACTATTTTATTGCGAGGCAAGATGGTTATCACGAGGGAAATTTTTGCAATGTGTTTATGAATTAAGAGAAGAAATCGCCGTTTTCCTAAAAGAGGAAAACAGACCGGAAGCTGAGAATTTTCGCGATAGTTTATTTGTGTTGAAATTGAGCTACATGGTCGACATATTCGAGAAATTAAATAACTTGAATCTTCAACAGCAAGGAGCAAATACACATATATTGGATACGAGTGATAAAGTTAATGCTTTTTGTAGGAAATTGGAATTGTGGAGCAGAAATTTAAAGCAAGAAAACTTAACAATGTTTGCAAATTTGAATGATTGTATTAAAACTTACAAGGCTGAAGAACAACATGTAAAAGTTGTTTTTGTAACCACTGAAAATCATTTAGCAATGCTAGCAAAGAATTTTAAAAAGTACTTTCTTGCTGATGACAAACTGATATCAAGTTACAAGTGGGTGAAGGATCCATTTCAAAATACTCCCGAAGGACTCTCAATCGAAAAGGAAGAAACCTTCATAGAATTCATGGCAAGCGGCGAAACCAAAAGACAATTTAGTAATAAATCATTCTTTGAATTTTGGGCAGGAATGGATGATGAGTTTTCTGCACTAAAAACAAGGGCATTTCGCATTCTACTACCATTTTTAACATCTTACCTTTGTGAAACTGGATTTTCTGCTGTGGCTTCTTTGAAGACAAAATATAGATCTCAGCTAAATATAGAAAAAGAACTGAGAGTGTCTATTTTTAATATTAAACCCTCCTTCGAAAAACTTTGCTCTGAAAGACAGGCCCAAGGAAGTTACTAATAATTATTAAATTTGTTTTTAATTTAGTAAGTTGTTTTAATTTTATAAGTTAATTATTAAATATGTCGAAATGTATTTTGTTTTGTATGTGTGTGTGTGTTCTATCTTTTCAGTCACTTAATCAATTTTTTTAAATAACATTTTCTCTTGGATATGCTCGCGCTCCCCTAGGGGGTCGCGTCCCACAGGTTGAGAATCACTGCTTTAAGGTGAAAAATGTTTTTGGCTTCCTTTTACGCATTAACTTCAAACAAATATATATTAAAATGCTTTCTATCTTAAAATGCATTTTTTCAACATTTACATAATATCAGTTCATTTTCATTATTCTCTCTCTCTTGATTATATCTTTTTTTTTTATCTCTTATAGATAACGAATTACTTGAAGCTAATGATGAAAAATAGAAAAAAAATACTATCATTTTTTTAACTTAATGTGTGTAAAAATTTAAAAAAAATCTATTTTTGTGATAAAGGAATTGAATCTGAATATAATTCCTCAACTATTCTATAGTTGCAATCATATAAAATTTTCTTAACCATTAAACCCATAAGAAACTGATGTTACTGAAATTTATATCAATTTTCTAGTTTTTAACTTTAGTCAAATAACACATTACATCCCAAAATATTTTTTTAAATCCTATTTTTGAGGAAAATTACCTGTGACTCTTATAATTAAAAAAAAAACAATATTTAGACAATTTGAAATGCTTGGCTTAAAATATATTTTCTAAAGTCTCATATTATAAAAACTTATAAATTCCATGATGATTGTATCAATACACAAACCTCTTTACCTATTAATGTGGATAAAAATGTGGTAAATGATGTAAAAATGTGGCCCATTTGCTATTCCTTATCTGATCCTGAAATCAAAGATTAAAACTTTCTGATTCCAATGAGTGTTATTATTATATATTTGAAAAATTATTGGGAATTTTGAAAATTAGTTTGCTTTCCTTCACAAAAAAGATTTAAAAAAAAGAAAAGAAAAAAAAACTTTTTCATTTATTATGAAAGTTTAACAGAAGAATATACTTAGAATTTTTAGCTTCATTTGTTGAAAATCAAGTGAAAATTATTTTTTTTATCTGTAAATATGAACTGAAATGTAAAATTACTAATAATATATTTAATAATACTGAAATGTGATTATCAGCTTCAAGAGATTTTATATTGATTTTATATTCAAGAGAATGATCTGTATGCTTTATATTATACATTGTAATATTTTAAAATTAAGAAAATAAGATAAAATTTTTATCAAGGTAATTAAAATTCTATTTAAAAATTGAGCTTATAGGTTTAAGCCTCTAACAAGATATTTAACAATTTCCTAATGTATAAACTAATAGTGATAAAATGCATAGGTAATATAAAGCCTTCGAATATATGATGTTGTATTATGATGTTCAAAAGCAACTTTCCGCATTTCTTTGTAACCAAAAAATTCCAAAATTTGTCAGAAAAGGGGTTATAAGGCAGTTATTCCTATAATTATATAATGTGCGATTTTAAAAAATGATAAATTAATGGGTATATTTTTTATTAGCTCATTTTAAAAATAATTAAATACGATTTCCTAGAATAACTTTATATTTAATCATAATTTTACAAAACTCAACATTTTTTCTGAATTCATTTAAAAACTTAAAATTACTCTTTTTATTACCTTAAACACATTATGAAAAAAAAGCTTTAGAAACTTAAATTTATTTTATTTTATTTATAATACTCAAAATCACATTATATTACCAAAGAAAACATTGGAATAGTTTTAATAATTCATTATAAATTAATTTAATTATATATTAAAATATAACAATTCTAATATTATAAAGAAATGTTATTAGTCATTTAACGAAAAAATATATACATTAACTAAAATATTTTCTATATTAAAAAAAATAATTTTCACAAAATTATGTTTTATAAAGTTTTTTATCAAATTTTATTTCATATAACGAAAAACAATAGCACATATGTGCTTGCTTTTACTAAGAAATGAATCATTTTGCTTCAAATGTATAATAATTATGCCTAACTTACGTTGTATTACAATTGAAACCCTAGCTAACAAACAAAACAGAAGGTCCTTCTGTTGTTGTACATTTCTTAAGAAAAGAGTTTACTTTGTGGATATTGACACACAGACTTTTATTCTATTATTTTATAAGAAATTTCATGATAACAGAAATACGCAATCAGATGCTCAATTCAGCATGACATCTAATTAGGAAATTATTTGTATTGTGGCCATTCTTAGCAATATTAAGCTCATTGCATGCATTTCAATAAAATTCAGTGAACTACTCTAAAATTATAAAAAGAATATACACTGCTCCCACCGTAAATGCAAGACCCTGATGGAAGCATGCAAGTAACATGAAATTTAAAACATGCATTAGTGGAGGAACGATATGCAAATGATTAGAATTTCAGCGCAGACGCACATCACGCGTGCCTGTTGCTCCACTTCAAAGCTCTATTTAAGGCTTGGTGAGTTCGAAAATTTCATGTTCGGCAGTTTTCTTGTAGTATTTTTTTATTTAAAAAAACGATTAATTAAGGCTCGTAGAAAACAGCGATCATTTTAAAATCAAATATCCGATTTCGACATAGGAAGTATGATAGCCTACCGAGACTGTGGATTATTTTTCAGGGAAATCTGTAGTAGTGTTAAACGAAACCAAAAAGGTGTAATGCGGATATGTGATCGTTGGATACTGGAGGATACGACGGACCAATGTGTTCGATTGAATTCATCTCAATGCACCATTTCAAGTGATTACAGGCAAAATGTGTGCATGACAGTGGCTGATTGCTCTGCCAAATCACGAATGATAGTACAGCATATTCAGTGTGTAACACATCACCCAATGCCTACACGTACCACTAGACGCCGTTTACAACAGAGTGGTCTGTCCGCAAAACACCCATTGCTTCGTCTACCCATAAGGTAGGACCACAAACATATCCACCATCAATAGTGGTGTCCATCAATGGAATGAAATTGTCTTTACTCGCTTCTGTCTGCAATGCCACGATGGTTGTATCAAAATCTGAAACACTGTTGGTTAGTTAGTTAGTTGGTTGGGTTTTGTGGCGCAAGGTCCAAAAAGGACAAGCTGCGCCAAAAGCTAAATTTTAAAGGTATAGAATCCAAGCTGAAACACCGTAGAGAGAGGTTGATGAACATCAACATTATGCACCACTACACTGGTCCTATATCGGATATTATAGTATGGGGTGGTATTGGATATCATTATAGCACTATTCTAGTGCGCACTGCTGGTATTTTAAACAGCCAACGCTACATCTCCGAGGTGTTGGAACCAGCTGTGTAATGAACGACCACAGTTGGCACACATTGTACAAGGGTTCTTCATCAATCGCAAGATTGAATTGCTTCTCCCTGGCTGGTTCTCTTTCCAGATATTTCGCCGATAGAAAAAATGTGGTCTATGAGTGTCAACGATTGAACCAGCTTATATCCCCAGCTGCCATACCAGAAAAACTTTTGCAACGTGTGGAAGCTGCTTATATTGCTTTACCGAAGATCACATCCAAAATCTCTTTTAATCAATGCCGAGGCATGTGGCAGTGGTGGTCTTCAACAATGTCGGCTGCTCTGGCTACTGATTTTGGCAGGAACCACACTTCATAGAAAGACTCTATAAATTTAATCATTTGATACTTGGTGAGCATGTTATCTACAAAATAAAATTTAATGTGATATCTCTTTTTTCCTTTATGTTGCAGATTGGGTGGTCAGTAGTGTACTCCTTAGAAGGAGTACACTACTGGCATTAGATTTTGATTTAGATTAGAGAGACCAGCATTGGATTTTGGTTTAGTCATTTTTGAACAAAACATAACTAATGGAAAATTCAAATGAAACTCTGAAACTCAGAATTAAATGGTCATGATGTATTTATATGTGAGTTTATAGTCTTCGTTAAACATTTGGCATCTTTTCAATCAATAAATTTAAACAAAAAAATCAATATTTTTCATGCTATAAAAATGTTTGGGTGCAAGATTATAGTTAAAAATAACGAATTTGAAAATCATTTTAATAAGTTTTAACAATGAATTAACTTTCT
>JAPDSC010123322.1:0-21305 GCA_026290005.1 Latrodectus geometricus | reverse complement strand
GAATTTGAAAATCATTTTAATAAGTTTTAACAATGAATTAACTTTCTTCTAAGGACTTTTCAAAATCTTCAGTATTTTTCAACGTAGAAGATTTAAAATACATAGAAGAGGATAGATATTTTTCATGCTGTAAACATATTTGACTGCAACATTATTCTTATTAAACCGATTTCTAAACAATGAATTTAAAAAAAACCAGTTCAATAAATTTTAATAATAAATTAACTTTCTTCTAAGCTTTTTTAAAAAAACTCAGTTTTTTTTTTCGACAAAAGAGTAAACATAAATGTTAATATTTCATAACTGTTAATAATATAATGTTCATAAATGTTAAGTGGTTTTGCAGCATATATGTGTCAAAAATCAAAATGAATATCATCAAAGTGATTATTCTTAGTTAATGTGTGTTTCATTGTTTGCCATTTTAATGATATGAAACATTAACATATTTTTGCCTTGCTAAATCTACCACACCTTTTGAAGTTACCTGTTGAATAGAAGTGTTTTCCCTTTAACATATTAAATGTTTGATACAATTTACAGTTTCTCTAAAATGTAATCTCTTTCTGAATCTTCTATCACTTTCTACTTTTTGTGTTTTTTTCTTTCTTTTTGAATTACTTTATTTTGTTTTATTTTTTCAATTTTCCTTACTCCTTCTTGTTTCTTTTCCCTGTTTAACAAGTACTTCTTTCCATATTAAATAAATCCTTTGTATTATTTTGTATATGTATTGCTTTTACACAATCAGTTTCTTTAAGTGTGCGATTTTTAATATCTATAGTTACTTATTCGAAGCATTTTCTTTTACGTCAGATTTTCTTTATAAGTATATTTATATTTTTATTTTTTATTTATCTTTTTAAAACAACAAAAGTTTTTTCTGTTTTTTATCAAAATAATTCATCTAACAAATATAAACATTTTAAATATTTTTATTTTATTGTTAAAAGAATTTCAAGCATACTTGTTCTCTCTCTTCCACTTAATAACCATGATCCTCTAGAGAAAGTGGTCTCGTATTTTTCAAAAAATAGACATGAAGTATGACAAAGGAATGGTTTCTTAAAATGGTTTTTAATACAATATACCACATTTTTTTTCTAAAATAAAACGTTATTCATAAAGAAAGAAGAAATTTCATAAGTTTTACTTATGAAATTTCTCCAATTTTTATGATATTCGGTTTATGGAAATAAAATATTAATACTTGATAATATTTGTGAAACTATTTAAGGAAATTCATTTCAAAACGACAGAATTGTAAGGAATTTTACCGTTCTTAAATACTTTTCTTCTTTACTCAACAACTATTCTCAAATTCTTAAATTTTAATAATTTCAATACAATAATTTGAAAATTTTTAAAAACTCAAATGATACAAAACTTAAAACTGTGATCCAGTACTACTTAATTATAATTTTAAGATTTAAATACTTCCATTTAAAATTATATAGTAAATGATTTAAAAATGAAATGATTTAAAACTATTTTGTATAAAATAATGCAACATATTCCAAAAATCATTTAACCATGAGCACGCCCAAAGTAATAAGAATCAAAAACTAAAATTTTGATCAAATAATACTTGATCATAGCTATAAGCTTCGAATATTTCCAATTAACATTATTTAAAAATTGATTTGAAAATGAATTATTTTCATTACTTTATACAAAATAACTCGGAATGTTTTAAAACATTTTATACCATAAAACATTTAACCATCAGCAGTTCTGTCAGATTAGTTTATATCCTTAGCAGTTTGCTAAGAATACACACCAAAGCCGTGTTTGCTTAAATAATTAAAATACCCCATGGGAAATACCGTTGCGTGTAACACTAATTAAAGTAAACAAAGTCTGTTCTTTTCCTTGTACCTTTGGTAGTTTCCTGATGTGAATAATTGTGTTATCAATTAATATTTTCACTCTTAAATCTTTAAGACTAACTGATTAATTTTCATAATGCAGTTACCTATTTTTCTTATTTTGATCTATTTTAAATTTACACCCTATATTTCTAATATTGTATTTATATAAATATTCACAATCTGAATTCTAACATCTGATAATTCTAAAATGAAATAATCCCATTTAAGGAAATACTTATAATCTGAATTACTTGGTAAAAATTTTATTTAATTAGCATCTGAAGATTTTATGATAAGTCTAATAAATCTGTAATAATTATATCTGCTCTAATTTTCAATTTATAAAATTTTTGTTGTTTGATGTTTAGACAAACCAAATTGTATAATAATAGCTATATATAAATGATCAATATATAATTCTTAAGTTATAATAAAACTCCTACTCATATTAATAAACAATAAGGTATTTCTACATAGTTTACAGTTAATTTCTTTTTCCCTAAAAATGGATTTTTTTCATCTGATAACATCTTCAAAAATATTTAATTCACTCTTATAAAATTATAATTAGGTGACTCAATTAGGTAAATAATAAAATTAGTTACTAAACATAAATAATTTTTTGTCGTAAGAAGCAGCAATTTCGTGTTAACTAATGAAAAATTCTAAGTTATCAATAAAAAATCATTTCAAAATATAATTTATTTTTTGACTTTTTGTTACACTTAATAAAATTTACTTGTTTAATAATTAATAACTTGTTCATTTGATTTTATTTTCGTTTAATCATCATATTAAATGCTAAATAAATTATAATCATGTCGTGAGAGTGTCATCATGACCACAAATCTTTGTGTGTTTTCGTAAATGAAAAGCTGTGTCCATGCAGAAGATATTTCTATTCTAAAAGGAGATATTTTATAACTGTTAAATGATACCATTAGTTTTGCTTACTAACTTAAAGGTATTATTTAACATGGAGAATACTGCAAACTACTATATTTTACGTTCCCCATACGCCATAGTAGATACCACGGTTGTACAGTTGATTTATTCCGATAACATGTACGACACCATGAATAATCATACATATGAGTTAAGAATATTTAAAGAAAAATCTTTAAAAATATGTCAGTTAAATTTTTTATTTATTGCATTCTTTGGATAAGTAATAAAAAATATTTAAGTTTTAAAAAACAATAAGTACAACGATTTTATTTAGATTATTTCCTGTTTATAAAAAAATTGTATACTTTCACAAATGGAAAGCCAAACAGACTTACTATTAAATACAATAATTTTTTGATTTATTAACTTTAACAATTTTTTTAATATTTTCCTCTTTAAAACGTCAAATGTTAATACATTAATAAACAATTTCGTTGTAAATATAGCTCAATGTTTTTAGCTATTTAAATTATCAAGTTCTCGCATAGAATATTTATTTTTAATGAAATTAAATCCTGTATAGAATATTTCCTTTTTCAATAAAAATTAATTACCTTTTCTTTGCTAAATTAATTTCCTCTTCCTTGAAAGCATTATATTAATTTGAACAATCATACTATATAAAAGTTTATATTTAAGAACAATAATAATTTCACATACGTATTGAATCTAAAAATACAAATGTTAGTAGAAATTGTCATTGATTCTGTTACAAAGCCAGAAATATATATTGGTAATTAAAAACAGCTATGCATATACAAAACGTTCTTCTATAATATTAAGAAGTATATTATCACTTTATCATAAAATAGTACATTTCTATACAAAACCATCTTTGTAGTTTACATTAGGTTTCATTCACAAAAAAGAACAAAAATGTATTCGCAATGGAACTTTATTCTATCAAATGTATTCGTTATTTTAAGGAACTAATAACTTATTTTTTGGCATAGTACAATGAACAATTTAACACTTGAATATAACACGAATCTTAAAGATCCAACAAGTATTACCTTATCGAAGAATTTTTTTTCAATGGCATATAAAATTTTCTCATTCATTGGTAAATTTGTCTACGTATTTCAAATTTTAATATTTGCATGTCTTACGCATACAAGCCTTATATACTATAGAATTTCTTTACAGAAAAGCAGAAAAAAGAAACGTTACTTAGATTTCATGGTATTCAGCTGTTGCCAGGACCTTACATTCCAAGGAGATCCATGCTATTCTAAAGTGCAATGAAATTCTTTCATTTTATTAAACAGATCCATTGATAAAAACATGACATGAAGTCTCATGAATGTATTTTAAAAATGTAAAATAATTATGAAAGAAGGAAAACTTAGAGAAAAAATTTTGAGGTCAAAGTTTTGTTTAAATGTTACTTAGAAGCTATGAAACTGTTAAATACATTTGTAAAATTTACCATTGATTGATATTTGCAAATGTAGAAAATTGGCAAGAGTTTGAATATTCAATCATAGTACAAAGCTTAGTACGTTGATTTAGAAAAAATAGTTCTTTCCAAATTTTACTGTGCATTTACCAATTTAATTATTTTCAATAAGTTTAGAAGAAATACGTTCCGACATGCAAAGTCACTTAACTTTATTCTATTTATAAACAGATTTTGTTGTAAATTTAAGAAATTCTCAATATTAAATTATTAAATGCGCATTTAATTTTCATTCATTATTCTTTCCTTTATATATATATATATATACATTAAAACTCATAAAATTCAAAATGTCAATTTAAATAAGTATATCCAATTTCATCATATTATTACATTGAAAAAGTAATAAATTTGAATGAAGATTTTAAGTACTTAACTTTTAATCTTACATAAAATTTTTAAAGTTAAATTTATGTAACTAAGTAAAATAACATTTAGCAAATTTCTAAATTATAATGTTGCCATCAAGGGCAATTTTATGTAAAATACAACATTTTTAACTTAAAAAATTATACTTTAGTCGGAAAACAAAAGTCAGGACAGTCGGAAAATAAGAACAATCTACTCAAGTTAAATTTTTACTTCAAAAGAATTATTCTGTTATAAAATATCAATATCTTAAAATATTTTAATTGTAAAATAACTACTAAAATAGAAATACAAAACTTTAAAAAATGTTTCTTTACTGAAAAGAATGTCACTATTTCAGTGTATGTTTCTCAAGGTGTATTAGAAGCAAGTTAGTTAAAAATGTATACCAACTTACTTGAAAAGTTATTAATAATTCTATTCGCAGAGCTTTATATTTCCGGATTTTACAATAAATAAATAACAAAGTAATAAAAGAACCTTGCAAGTGTTGAATTTCTTAGAACCAGCTGTTGGATTTCTCTGATATTAAACACATTTTACGTTACTGTTAAATTCTGTAAAGAAATAAATTCTGAAAGAAAGATAGGGGAGATAATTCTGAAAAGAAAGGTAGTGAAATCTTTTTTAAAACTTATAAGAATAAAATTAAAAACACAGATATTTATTGTGAAATTCTTATAATAAAAACGAAGAAAGATGAATTTAAATTATGTTGTGTGAAAAATTTATTTTTATTCAAATAAATAAGAATTGTTGTAATCTTAATGGAATGCTTCATAATTACATGTATTTATTCTGAGCCTTTATTAGGAATTAAATCAACTTACTTCTGAAAAGCAGTATAATAATCATTAATTAGCATATGAAATAAGCAATAAATTTTAAATACTATTCATTCTATAAAATGTGATATAATTATGAACTATTTTAACCAAACTAACACATAAATTTATAATTTGAAAAAACAATGGGACAGTAACTATAATAGTTATTGCAAAATATATTCATGTAATTAAACTCCATTCAACTAGATACATTGTGTTTTAACTAGACACAATGTTTGTTAGCTAGCACCATAGTTGCCCGTGACTTTGGCAAATACTATTTCTCTGTGTTTAACTATTTTAAGCATTCTAAATTTTCACGTATTTATTTAAAGAAAAAATATTAGCTTTAAGTCTCATAATGTACACTTTATATTAAATGCTTATAAGCTCAATCATATATGCTTTATATGAAATATTGATTTTCTGTATACTTTTAAATTAATAACTTGCTTGTTAATCATTTAACTAAGCATAGACTGAATCTATCTAATTTTTTTTAAAAAGAATCATGATCATGTTGTATTAAAATCTACTTTACTTAAAAATTTTCATTCATTTAGAATTAATTTTTATTTTAAATTTTTAAATTAAATTTAAATAGAATTATTAGAACAAAAATTATTTGATTTTATTTGCTTGCATCATACCATTAAAATATAAACAAACGAAAGACGCTCTATATACTATATAATTTTAGGAAGTTTCATAAGTGTATATATTTTTAAAGAAGGGCATCATAGAAACAGCTTACATATATAGAGAGAATTCAGAAGAAAGACCGAAATCTATGATATTATTTTGTTTCGCTACAACTTTGATCTTGATATTTATGCAAATATATTTTTTTAATATTTAGAAAATTCCTTTAGACTAAAAGTTTTCATAGTACCTACATATCCATTTGAAAGTATTATTTTGGTTTATATGAAGTGCGAAAAAATGTTGGAGAATTAGAAGAATCATCGATTTCTAATTGACTTTCACATTCATAACATTTTTATATTGAAAAGGATTTGGAGCTTGTGACATTATTCAATAAAATATCTCAATAAATAAATTTTATTCAAAATAAAATGTTTTTGATATTGATGTTTTTAAAATTAAATTTTTATACTTTTAAAGTATTTACAATACCATGCGTACTAACATTTTAAAAAATTTATATACAAATTCATAATGAAGAAAATACACTCAAAGGGGAGATTTTTAAATTTAGAGTAAAATTATTTGGCTGAAATATATTATATATTAAATAAAATTAGATATATTTGAATTTTTAGAAGAAAATATGTAAGATAACATCGTTTTAATAAAGAAAAGTATTTTATGGGTATTATACAAAAAAATAAATAAATAAATAACTTCAAATATAAAAATAACATTATAAAACTAGGAGAGAGAGAGAATGCTAATAAATTCTTAAATTTAAAAATAGCATGTCGAGCTAACAGTAATTAATTTAATACACAGGCAATTTTATAACATTGTGTTGTATAAGATATCCAAACTGTAACCTACAAACGTTGTAGATTGAGGATCTTGTTTAACAATAAAAGCAATCCCATTCTTTCATGTATTGATAATAATTTATGCTAAAATCTAAAAATTAATGAATTAAATCAATGTATAGTACAAAAATTTTATACAACATATAAAAAGAATTACGTAATTGTATATTGTACAACACAACATGTTTTAATAAAAATTACTAAGTAATTACAACAGTTTGTACTTTTATGGTCTTTGAATTTGAAACAATGTGATAATTATAAAGATAAAAAAGTATCTGAAAAAACAAAAAAGAAAAATATCATGCTTAAATAAATACCATTAAGCAAATGTACTTTAGGTACATATAAAGGAAATTAGGTATATATAAAAGAAAACTATGAAAAAATGCGGATCATAGTAGTAAACCCATCACGTTTATAAAAGTTATAATACAGCTGTATTTCATTATGCGGAAATATAACTAAGAGGCATTCTGACTAATATAAGCTACTATAAATTGAAATATTACATTAACATAAAATTCAAAATCTTGTTTTTCAAAACAAAAAATTATTGTCCTAGAGATAATGGTGAATTTGACAGAAAATATTGAATATGCTATTGCCTTTGTGCTATTCCTCAAGATGTACCTCAGACTGGATCCAGGAGAACCTGGGAATCTTCAAAAAAATAAACAAAAATAATATGAAAAACACTGATTATAAGAAATTAGGTATATGTCAAAATATATAATTAAGTATAATTTTTGATAAAGGTGAATTGATTTATAAATGATATTGGCTTCTAAATGTAAAAAATATATACATCTTTTATATTTGAAAAATAATATAGGGAATAACAATAATCAGAGGTAACAAATAATGCTATACAACTTATTTATCCATTGAATTATTTTTGAATGAAAAGTATGCCACATAAAATTAAAAAGTTAATGATTTTATTTTTATACTTATATTTGAATCATAACTCTATAATTTTCATTAAGTTTCATCCATATGTTAGAATATTGTTTTGCGCCATTATAAAAATATTTTAAACATTACATAGAGAACAATACAAGCAGCTTAAAATATTCTTCTTAGAAGGATTTCCTCAAACGAAATAAGTTTTTTTTTCTTCTTTTTTTTCAAATTTTGTTTCATGTAAAATCATGGAATGTTCTGATTATATAATCTTCTTTTATTTTAAAAAAAAAAAAGTTTAAAAATATTTTTGACGCTTTGTAGAAGATTAAGATTGGTGCTATTTATTGAAATGATACAGAAAAATAAACGCCGTTTTTCTTAATCCTAAATGTTTCTTTAATATTAAAAATAGTAATAAAGTTAATACTGAAACTTTTGCATTTTAAAATATCTCTATATACACTTTGGAGAAAAGATTACGCGTTTTGTATTTTTTAAAATCACTGCCTTTGACTAAACTAGGAGATCCCTTCTTTTCTTAATCTTCCTATTCCAGAGAAGTAGAATAACGTTTCACGTTTCTGTCTGTTGTGAAATAGGAAGAACTAAATGCATTTAAAGCAACATTTATGCAATTATAAATAGATATTATGTACACGTTTTATATGCTACATTTAGATTGCAATCATTGAAGCGATATACTATTAGAAAAATAATTAATTCCGTTTACGTATGTAGGATTTACGATAGTTTATCATTTTCTGATCTATTAGATATAAAAAAAACTTCTAATCACACAGAAAATGAGTAAAACAAATAGCTTTATCAACTTGAGATTAATTAATATAAGCAAATATTATTTGAATATTTATAGTACTGAAATGTACAAATAATTACTAAAATTGTGGAATTCATCAGATTTAAAATAAATTCTGCTGTGTAAAGTGCTGAACGGCATTTGGCATGCAATTCGGTTTAGATTTCTTAGGAATCAATTCTTAAACGTGCTGAATAGTACTTAGAAGAATTGTGGTATGAAACTTCCAGTTTATGATAATGTCTGATCTTATTTTTGCTTAAGTGCAGCTGAAGTTTCTGATATCGTCTGATATCCATGTATCATCATCTGGTGGAGGTTTTTTTTTTTTTTTTTTTTTTTTTTTTTTTTTTTTTTTTTTTTTTTTAAATATTCTGATATTTTGTTGATATTCATAAGCCTGAGCGATTTTGTTTGAGTTTTCAGTAGTCTGAAGTGGGAATCAACAGTGCGATGCTGGGATTTATCCTCCAGACCTTTTCTGTAAACACTGATTACTTAAACATACATGAGAGGTGGATACTGGCGATGTCTTCACCTAGATAATTTCTTTTTCTTTCTATTTTTCATGTTTTTACTCTTTTCGTTACAATAATCCTTGAATTGTTTTCTATAAGCCACATTTCTAAAAGAAATCTAAATATTGATGTAAATATATGTTCTCTATAAAACTTCAAAATTGTATAAACTGTATCCTAGACAATGTTCTTGTAATAAACCAAAATAAAAAAGGAAGTTTTCTCTATTGTGATTCACTTGAATGTGGGTGACATTTTTCACTTGAATGTAGAAATATTATTTTTCTATTCACAGGATTGGAGAAAGACGAAACTATCTACTTTTGCTAAGTACGGTATCATGCTGTCATGACTTCCTTTTGTTTAAAAAAAATATTTTTCTCTTAAATTAAATATGATACTTGTCAATTATTACAATATTTTTGGATTGAGTTTTATTATTTCATTTTTTAACTCCTTTTTATTTATATTTATATTCATAAAAATGGTATATTTCAATATTAAGCAAGATTTTAACCTTACACCATTTTTTAAGGGAAATAGTGTTTTTAACTCTCCCCAACGAAAGAAGAATACAAAACTATTTTTCATGGGGACATTGTGGAAAATAAAAATGGGTGGAGGACACTGATTTCACACTGAACTTTCTAAAATCAACCATATCTCTTCAATTATATTAAGGTCGGTTGACTAAGAGGTCAAAAAGTTCTGCTTACTCCATTCATGTGTTCATCAAAATATGACTGGAAAAACTCGCTTCATGGATAGATAGTTGTATCATCCTGAATAATTCCCTCTTCATAAAAAAAAACAATATTTAGAAGTGGGGACTGGTCAGATAAAACTTTATTGTACATATCCCTTCGGAATAACGATTTATCCAATTGAAAACTAAATAATTCTAACCATAACGGACGCACCTCTATGGTTGAAAGTTGAAGGAGGCTATAACGATGATACCTTAGTCCAGATATCCTCCAAATATGAACTTGCCAAATATTAGTAAAAAGTGCTATAGACCGTATCAATTTTTTCTCCTTAACAATCAACTAAGTTTTTCAAGTATGACACCAATGAAAATCACGTTGGAGATTGACACCTATGACAAATGGCTTGGGAATTGTTACTTTACCATAAATGTTTTATTGATGGAGTTAGCTGTACTTATTGACACTCGTAGATCTTGATGTTGATTGTGATCTGTGGTCGTTTTTGTTGCATTTGTTAGCTTCTTATACATAACAATCCGCTTCATTACCCGTTGCCTATTTTACTTTTTTCCCCCACTGTTTTTCTTTTCCTAGTTTTATTACACCACTTAACTTTAGATACCATATTCCTAAAAGTTGTAATGATCCAGTCACTCTTTCCCATCTAAACGAGTTCCTACAACTTGGTCTTAGTGAAAAATCTATGTCCTACATATCAACAATAAAGCAATCATATAAAATATAATATATGCACAATGTGAAATAAAAAACTATTTGATTATAATATTTCTAAACTTAGGAAGTGCATTCAAATAATCTCATTTTCCTTCATTGGTGATTCCATTAATTTGATAACCAACGCAACCTTTCCTTCATTTGTATTTAATTTAAAGTTTTGCTATGTTTAAAAGAAATTTGAGTTATTAAGTTGAAAGACATGAAAATGAGTATTATTGTTAATTTTATTACATAAAAAAATATAGTAATTTGAAACCAAAGAGAAAAGCTGTATTTAGCGCTTCATCATTAATCCTCTCTTGTAATATAACCAAATGAAAACATTTTTAGTTAAAATTTATTTATCCATCAGGAAATTCTGTTACCTATATGCTTACATTTTTTTCCATAAATTAAAATTTTCTATTCCTATGTTATCGTAAGCAGATGAATTAGATGAATATATAATGAATTTTTATAAACTTATATGAATAACATTTTTTAGTATTTTATGTTGTTGAGAATCACTTTTTTACCAAGGAATAGAAACAACCATCGAATTCCCTAAACATTGGGAAAAATATTATTACTTTTTTTTTATAAATTTCCGGCAGCATCTGTATTTTAGACATATAATCATATAATTAATGATGAATGTGAATTACACCAAAATGCATAATATGCAGAAGCAGTTTAAATTGACTTCATATTCTATAAAATATAAATCATTTTAATGGAACAAACAGAAGGTAATACACAAAAATTTTCAAAGAATATTGAATAAAATTTTAAAAGGAAAAATTGATACTAATTATGATTTTTTTTATACTTAATGAGTAGAACATAATTTCTTAGTGGGCTGAAATGTAATTATTGTGCATTTTTTGCAATAGATAAAATAATCGTTAAAATAATTTGAAAAGAAATAATGTCAAAGAATGGTATTAGCTATACATTTAAAATTTATAATAATATATCATCAAAATATTTTTCGAACATGCTAAATAATTTATACTGTTGAAAAAACATGAAAACCGAATAAGGTTATATTAAATCTGACACTTCTGCTCAGAAAAAAAGTTAAATCATTTCAACATTTATCGAATATTTCTTTAAACTGAAAAAATATGTTCATACTTTAAACATTTATTTTTCTATTTAAAATTTTTCATTCTAAATTAGGATACATCAGTTATATCAGTTATTAGAATTATGAATGTACCATAGGTAATTATAATTTTGCAGTCTTTTACAGTTTTAGGTAGCTCATTTTACTTTTGTCCATCTTTTCTTAATAACATATTCCTTATTCAATACATGACAAGCTGATTATTTAATTATTCCCAAAAAAAAAATTTAATCGATTTTAAACAATTTGTTTTGAAAATTTTAGTGAGACCATTTTCGCAAAATTCAAACACTATTTAAATATTTAAACTTCATTTCTGCCAACAAAGTTTCAGAATTTTAACTTTCCTGAAATCAAACAGCTATACATTCCTAACTTCATTTTTTGTTTGTATTTCTTTCCTTTTGTAGAGATTTATATTTTAGGTTTTAAAATGATATCATCTTTTACAAATTTTTATTATAAATTAATATCAGTTTATAAATATAAGCTCTAAAAATGTGCTTCATATGTTGCGTTTTTTTTTTTTTTTTTTTTTTTTTTTTTTTTTTTTTTTTTTTTTTCCCAATATTTTATTGGAAGATTTTGTGTCAGTTTTTATACCATGCTTGATACATAACATTATTCAACAAAATTATTTTTATTTCTTGAAATAAACAATACATAGTAAATATTGAAAAACATAATTACTGACTCTTAAACAAGTAGTTAATGAGAATAATATTGGTTTTCTTCACAGATATTGCAAAACTTCTTTTCTTTCACAGGTTGAAAGTTTATCTGCAGATGAGACAAACCACGAAACATCAAGTTCATCGGATTCAAATTTCACATAAACAATCGCGTTCAATTTTAAATAACTCATCTCCGCTAAATATTAAATAACTTTTCTTACAAATACGTTTGAACGTTTTTAATGCAATTTATCCTGTTTGAGCATTATTGATGTAATTTGTTCGTGCATTATTTTTTGAAGAATCTTAGGATATAAAATTTCAAATAATATAATTATTTAGAAAATTTACTGTAAAATACTTTAGCTACTATATCTTAATTTTCAGTTAATGGTTTTCTCTAGCTTTTATAAGATTTTATAAAACAATATGTAGATAATTTTTAATTAAAATTTTATACTTGTGTAAAATTTTGAGATTTTGAAAATGCATTTTTATATAATATTAATAATATATGTTTACACTATCAGTAATATACTTTAATCTTTCCAGAAAAATGGTTCGTAAATTATTTAAATATTACTTTTTTTATGTCCCATTTTTTCATTAAAATACTAACTTAGAAACAAATGAAACTAAAGAAATATATTTTCGTTTATATTAAAATGAATAAAAAGTGCCACAGTAAAGAAAAATCATTGCTTTATTTTAAACTATTTCAATTTTTCTGGGTTTTATTAATTTGAATTATTACAAGAATTACTAAATTATTTATTCTTATTTTTTCGCAGAAAAATATTTCAAATAACTTAAATTTAAAAACAGAATGAAGTAAAAATTCCAACGAGTATAATAAAATTATATTGAAATATAGCGAACATTTTAATCCCACATGTAAAAGGTTAAAAATAAATGATAGAATTACTTATTTTGGAATTTATTTTAATGTTACTTAATGGATGTCTTAAAGTTAATTTTTTATATTTAGTTTCCCTTTAATTAATAAAAAACAATTGTTAATATATTATTTGCTCTTTTGCTTAAATTTATTGAAAATATTTTATTCTTTACTAGCCTTTATTTAAAACTAGGGAGAAATATATTGTATATTTAATAAAAAATACATAAATTTTAATTTAAAATGTATGGATTTAATTTTTACTTTTCCAATAATATTTTAATTTTTATACATTTTTATTATGCATAAGATATTTTGAAAATTCAGATTTTTCCAATAACTGAAGCTTTGTTATTTTATCACGAATTGAGAAAGCATAAATCTAAATAAATTTCTTTTTGCATATCTTCTATTTTGATAATACCATTAATGTAGAACAGTATAAAGTAAATCATTATGCATTAAAGTCCTATCAAAAAATAATATATATATATAATTTTTATTTTTTATAGAAATATATGTTTGAAATTTAAATTAAAAGATTGCACTTTCTTTCTAGTTCAATAAATTTTATTTAAATACAAAATTGTGTGTCTTAATATATATATATATATATATTAGTATATGTATAGGAAAAAATATGTTTTTTACATAATTAAACCGTTATGAGAAAATTAGACCGCATATACAATTAAGTATAAGCAATGGTAAGTGTTTTTTATTATTTATTTTTTTAATACATACTCAAACTATTCTGAAAATATGTATAATGTATATACAATAGTTGTAAGACAAATTTTTGAACATTTTTATGCTATATTTTATTAACTTACATTTATGAAAAACCCACTATCACACTATTTTGTCTAATTACGAAATTGATTAAATTTTGATTTTCAATAAAATATTTTTTGAAACTCATACAAGTAAAATATACAGATATAAAATATGTTAGTGTAGTTATTTTTCAATCCTAAAAAAATTTTTTATATTAATAGTATTTTGATTACATTCGCGGGACCTACTCTGTCAAGTGGTCAGTTTAACTGACTATGGATGGGGAGAATCTGGGTTCGAAGCCCGGCTTGGGCATGAATGTTCTTTCTTATTCCGTGTTTCTTATTGTTCTAAGTTATTCTTACCTGAGTTATCTTTTCATGAGATATATGAATGTGGACGGCCGTATAATCAAATTTGTGGTTGTGTGACGTGGATAATGCTACTCGCCTTCATGTCTTGGTTTATAGATGCTCACCGGGTTACGTAGTAATTTGTGGCCTTGTTGTGGTGAAAGGTTAATTACCCATTACCCATCATTGTTAAAATATAAAGATTATTTTTTCACACGCACAGACACAACCATATATTAACCTAAAGAATAAAAAAATATATCATTCTAATTTAATAAATTTTATTTATATATTTTTTTATTTTATTATAGCAATTAAATCAAAATTGAGTTATGATTTTGAAAAATTTAAAACAAGTAAAGTAATTTTAATATTAATTTCTGAAAGCAATAAATACGTTAATCATGTTTAGAATTTTTTTATATCTATTGACTGATAAATGTTGCATATTGTTAATTTATATTTATACTTAATACACTTACAAATAAGAGAGAACCCGTACATGTTACAGCATCACGTGGACTACGAGTATCAAAATCAATTTTTTGATTTTTTTTTTTTCGCTATTCTTCACATAATTTTAATACAGAAAATTGTCTTGAGAAATAGAGAAAAGGCATCTCATTAATATTAGTCTATTGTTTTTATTAACTAACAGCATAATTGCATTAAAAAACTGCATAGTTTATGAAATATTTTAGCTTAATTCATGTATACATGTGTTGAAAATGCGATTATTTTGATAATAGATAAGGAATTTCTTCCTTCCAAAAAGATCTTAAAGTTAATATCTCAAGTAACATTTCTGCCACGGATTTTATCTATCAGAAACATATGTTGCTGGCATTTAGCCTTGATGGATAAATATGTTTCGACGTAATAATTATAATCATATCAAACATCTGCCATCGTATTTAGTCTGGAATATAATAATTACTTGCTGGCTGATTTTACGTGATTTAATAACATCATATTAAACAATATTAGATAGTATTGACTATTAGTTTATATACTCTTTAAAGTAGATTTGATTTTTAATAAATAAGGTAAATTGTATGAAAATTAAAAATGTTCAACAGTAAAAAAATTAAAAATTTTAGTTTTCTTTAAAAGAAAATATTTTAAGAATTTCTGAAATATCAATAATTATTTATCAAAGTATGATTGAATTTTTAATTAGGTCTCATAATTGCATTTATAGGTATATAAAATTTCTCTTGAAAAATACAATTAATTTGTGGAATGTTTTAAAAATATCATAATTTTTAAAAAAGGTTTTTTATTACTAAAGCAAAGCACATAAATCAAATGAGTCTAAGCTAAGTAAGAAATGAAAATACTTTACAATAACTCATTAAAAATGATGCCAGTTTCAGAAAACACTTAATAATAGTTTATTTATTACTATTAATAAAGTATATGAATATTTTCAATCTCGGAAAAATTTAAATCTATATTAATTTCATTAAAATTAAGAATGTTATATTGCTAATACATATAATTCCATGTTTTTACTTGTCAAGTTAATTTATTTCAAACGGACATGTTTTAAAACTAATCATTTGCTTTACATAATATTAATGTTATATTGTCTATCGGAAAACTGCCATTATTTACATCTTATTTATTCCACGTTGAAATTTTAATACATTACTTTTTAATATTTAAATTATTTTATTAAATGTGTACAGTTTTTCAATTTCACTTAAAATATAGTATGTTTGTTATTTTATTTACATATAATATTATTAATTACTCTATTATCATACTCTAACTAATAATTTAAACTAATATTTTATTCACACACACACATTTATTAAAAGTTTATTCATTATAGTAAAACATTATGAGTAAAATAAATGTTTTTATGCATTATCATGAAGGAGCAAAATAGAAATTTGCAATAAGTATGTGTAGAAACATTTTTTCTATATTTATATTTTTTATTATCTTAGTTCAAAACAAAATATTTCAACTGATTCATGCTGCTGCTTGAGCTCAACCCAGAAGTTGGTAAATGGAAATATGCTGGAGTAATAACAACAGCATGATTCACCATGAACATTTTTACGTTTTGATTAGTAAGTAATTTGATGAAATAAGTAACAATCGATCAGCATAAAAATAAATTGAATGTGTTGTTATTTCATCAATTGTAATGATATAAGAATAATTTTAATATTAATTTTAAAAATTCAAATGTATCTGAGAAAATATGATTATTTTCTGCATAAATATAAGTGTTTACTATATCGTAATAAAACTCATTTTTAGACATTTAATAAATTAATTAATAACTTCAGATCACAATATAAAATTGATGTTTTGTATTAAAGTATTATATATTTCAGCAATATAAATAAACAGTAGAAATGTGAAAAGCTAATCTATCGACAGATTTTGTTAACATTGATACACTGTTGGTTATCAAAAAACTGAAAACATTTATTAAAAGAAGTCATATATTTGTATCCCTTTCGTAAGCTTAAAAATATAATAATGCTATCAGTTTTTTTATTAATAAAAATGTACAAATACTGGCAGCATACGATAGCTTTATTAAAGTTCTGTAAATGTTGAATTTTTTTGAAAAGCATAAAACTTTTGACTCTTCAGATTTTCAAAAGGAAAAAATAGTTGGAGACCACCTAAAAAAAGCACTTTTGACTAAAATATCTCTACTTTTAATCATTTCAAAAGACACTGTGTCTAAATATATAGAGCATAGACACATTGCGAAAAAAATATCCTCTGCAAAGCGATACAGTGAGTGGATAGAGAAGCTTAGTGAAAGAGACCAATAGGTATTGAAGAAAATTTTAAAACCTAAGAAAGCATACAATTGCAGAAAAAAATTACTGCAAAGCACATGCAACATCTGGATTTTTCAGTGTAAATCATAATATCTAACATCAATTCCATAAATAGAACATTTATGGCAAAACAGCAGCATCAAGTCATTTTTTAAAGGTGTTAGTCCCAGACAATGGTTGCTTACAATGGTGTCATTCTCATAAGACTTGTTTGATTGTTAAAGTTTATGATATTGATTGCCTTCTTTTAAATTTTAACAATGGAGATGGATCTTGCAAGATATGAGCAACGGGCAGTTGCTTTTTGCTTGATTAATCTTAAATCTTACGAAAAATTTTATTTGAAAAAATGCAACCTGCTATGAAAACTTTGTTTCTGCCAGGCATAGATTTTCTGTGAGAAGAATTCAACGTTCCATACAACACCAGGCCTTGTCTAGTGGTTTGCAGAACAAATAATTCATATAAACTTAAACATCTATCTTCTCCCGTAAAGCAAACTGACAAGAATATAATAAAAATTTTATGAACCATTTTAGATCGTATTGAATAGAAGCAGGGGGTAACATCCATCAACACAGAATTGGACAGTAATTTATTGCAGTATTATTCCTAAATAACTTGGAATTGCCAAATTCGAAATTATTTATGAAAAATACTGCAATATAATTTACAAACCGTGAATTGGTTGAATAATGACCAAAGTTACTACCAATTGAATAAGCTATTTAATAAATAAAAAACAATTTAAAAATTACCATTCAAGATTTATAAATACATACTGAAGATAATTAAAATACATTAAATTAAGTATAAAAAATAACAAATTTTATAATATAGTATTTTAATTTTTTAAGTTTTAAATTTTTGACATTGATAGTCGAAAAATAGACGAATATTATTTATAATTGAAAATCGCTGTTTACATATGTTTTTTACTGTTTTTATATGCATAATATTTTATTTTTTCCTTCAAAAACTGCTCTCATTTTGTTGCTTCTGTTAAAATTTATAAGAATACTTTTCTCATCCATAAACATTTTTCAGTCAAGGAATGATAAATGATAGATTGGCAAAATTTAAAAAAAAATATTCAAAGTCTGAATGAATCAGTATAAGAAATTCAGTTTACGATAGGAAGAGCAAATCTTCGAATACGTTTACTTTTTCTATTTCATTTATACATTTACTATTCTAAATTTTTACTTTGTCCCTCACTTATTACATTCCTTTTACTACTGTCATAATCTTTTTCTTAATCACACACTTTGTAGATAATTATTTCTCCTTCTTAACTTCTATACATATTTATATAAAAAAAGTTGTTATATATGTGTGTATATATATATGTCTTTTTTTATTATTATTAAGAAGATCTCAAACAAACAATTAAATAAATTTGATTGTTTTATCATGTATAACTGTATTTATCAAGAATTTTGTTTCCTTAATGTTTGTATGTAAATAATTGTATTTGTACAAATATTTTGTTTCTGTAAATTATTCTTTTCATTTAAATATGTAAATCAAGAAGTTGAATTTTTCTATTTTTTTTTTTTTTTTATTTTTTTATTTTTTTTTTATTACAAATATTCATTGCCATGTATTGTACAATCCCTTGGGAGTACTTACTATTCCTTGAGTTAAAATTATTGCATAAAATTTATTTGTGTGTGCTAGAACTGTCTATTTGTTATGCAGATTGATTTTAGGCTCCAATCAATTTCACTATAAAATCAAGGTAAATGGCCCAGTGGCTACAAACCTACCAAACCTTAGACCTACTTCTTCTAAATTTATAATTCTTTTTACTTGTATGATAAAACTCTTAGCATGTAATTGTAAGAATTCTGAGAATGAAAAATTTTCATGGGTTGTTAAATTGTAAATTTATTTATATGGAAATTATTCTTATGTATCAATAAACTCAGTTAGAAAAATTATTATTTTTCAAATTACTTATGTGTGTAAATTTTTCTTGTATTTATAAAAATTTAAATTGAGAAAATCTTATAATATAAAGAATTTTGAATATAACTCTTAAATGCAAACTATTCTTTTTGATAGATCAGTTTAAAGAAATTACATTTTCCTACTGATGAATAATAAAAAGATATAAAAAGCAAAGCAAATGTAAGTAAAAGATTTTCCAAATGAGTTGCTTATATAAATTTGATGTGTCTAAAAAGTTTATTAGTATAGAATTCTAACAATTTTTTATTTCTGGAATTATTTAAAGATACTTATTAAAATGACTCTGAAATTTATTCATTAGAATTAGAAGGACATTGAGATAATAGGTTTTAATAGTCTGCATTGAACTTTGTATTATAGAGCTGTCAAAGAAAATTACGTCTTTAATAAAAAGTAACAATGACTTTCCCTTCATTTAAAACTAGTGAAAGGAAGCATCCGTTGTGCATAGCTTTTATTAAATACTATAAGAAATGTCTTGGAGTTTAATAATAACGAGACATTTTTATATTTAAAAATTATGTCTTAAAAAAACTTTACAAAATATTAATTAAAAGAAAATTTTCATTTCAATTTTAACAAATATAGAAAACATTAAGTGAAAAAACAATAGTATCAAAAATTTATTGTTTCATTATTACTTAAATAATAGAACAAAATATAATAATTTTGTACAAAATTTAGTGGTACAGTAAATACTATTTAAAAAGCACAAAGGAATTTAAAATAAAAAATAATTGATCAATGAAAATTTCTAAGAAAATTTTTAAAAACAAAATTTCTTTTTAAATAAAGTTTTCAATTTCAGATATTTAGTTAATTTTAAATTCCATTCATATTTTTAATTTTTTAATTATCAGTTTAAAATACATTTAAAAAAATGTATTTGAAACTGATTTGAAACTATTTTCACTGTAGGTAATACTTCATACTAAATTAATAATTTAGCTTATACTATATACAAATCTTCAAATTTTCAATTCAGATTATTATTTTATAAATAATTATGGAAATTGTTTATATTCAATAATAAATAAAAACAAGTAAACAATAAACATAAATGAAATAAAATTATCAACCTTATTTTTATACTGTATATAGTATTCAATAATGTTTAAAGTTTTAAATTAATATTATGTTTATGTATTTACATAGTTACATATAATCAATTCAAATACTCCTACATAAATATTGAAATATTAGCTTTCATTTGTTCAGTTTTTGTTTAGCTATTATTTTTGATAATTGTATTTGCAAATCATCAATATATAATTTATTTTATCTATAAATATAAACAAAATATCGATAGATATTCAAATATTTTAATATTTATATGAAAGATATAAAAATATCACATGGCAATAAAGTAATATATGTAAGTATATTTAATTATTCATCCAAATTAAAACATTTATATTTATGTATCATTAATGTAATTTAAAATACCCGTTATACTACATGTATATATACACATTGAATTTTTAATTTTACATTTATATATTATATATTTATATACTAATACTTACATTTTACGTACATAATCTATCAGTATATTTTGTTGACCCAAAAATTTCAGTTCAAAATAAATTGGCTAAAGTTATCCATTATATTAAAAATTGTTTTTTATTATATACTGACTTATAGTAGAATGGCTAAAAGATTTTCTATATTGTTTACAGTATTTATAAAATATGTGAGTTTGATAAAATGGGATCTACATTACATATTTTATAAATGATTTCATTGGACGGATTGAGAAATATACGCGAATTTTACTTTCAGAAGATCGTCGATTTCTGATCTGTACTGCAAATATTTAGAAACTTGAACTTTTAAGATCATATTTCTTTTTTAAATCCATTTATTTTCTGATATATATATATATATATATATATATATATATATATATATATATATTAAAATTGTTTGTATACACATAACATTCATTGACGAAATTTTAATTATCAAATCTTCATTACATTAAATTTCTTATTTTAGAAACTGTTGATTAAAAGTTTATTTGCTTAACCA
>JAPDSC010123319.1:0-12403 GCA_026290005.1 Latrodectus geometricus | reverse complement strand
TATTTTTTGGTTGAAAATAATTTATTCCTGTACAAATACTATGAAAAAGTTAATTCCCAGTGAACGGTATGCATATATACAACGGTAATCATATATACAATTATAATTAATTGTATATAATATTGTATAAAATTATATTATTTGTATAAAATAATATAATTTTATATTATATAATTATATTCATTGAATATTGTATAATTATATTAATTGTATAAAAATAGCGTACCATTCACTGGGATACAGCCCTATGAAAAATTTCTTCAACATATTTCTTTTGATACTTTCTTTATCAGGATACAATTCTTATGTGAATTGAAGATTATTCTAAAGGGCAAATTAAATTCGTAACTAGTGTTTGATTGCTTGAACTTTTAGCAAATAACATATTTAGTTTATTAGCATCACTTGTATATTTTATAATGAAATAAATGACTTTTTATATGATGAGTTAATAAATTTTCTTTTTATTTTTGTCATAATAAATGTCTTAAAATGATGACCACTGAGAAACAAGATTTTTATTTTTTAGAAGGAAATATATGTATACATAATTAATTTTTTATACTCATTTGCATAGTAATGCATATGTATTTTTACATAAAATGCAAAGTGGTTTTATATTCTGTAATTGAATGTTGAAGCTACAAAAGAGAAATCTTAATATGCATTTAAATGTGTTTGTTTAGTCTTTACTTAAGCACCCATTGTAATAGTACTTAACCTTCCAAAATCAGCAGATAACATTAATGTTGCCCATAGTTTTATTAATTAAAGTATAACAAAAATCATTTTTATTCACTTAATAGGTTTAAGAATAATACTCATATTTTATTAGTAATGGAGTTTTAATTAAATGAGATACTTTTAAATTAAGATATGAAACTCATCCAATTAGTCTGTACAAAGATAATTTTTGTGATAAAGAATATAGTACACAGCTGTTTAAAAATTGGGAATACAACTATTCTTTATAATGAGTTTTTTAGATTCTCATGTATAAATTGTATATACAAAATATGTGATTCCGAAGGTCATACATTTTAAAAAAGCCATTATTTTAATAGCATTTTAGCATTATCTAAAATACTTTTGTTTTTTGTATACAAATACACAATTAAAGCAATTTTTATTCTCATTAAATAAAATCTAACAAAGAAATAGAAATATAGAAAAAAAAACTTTCTTATTTTATATGTAATAATGAGATTATAATATAGGAAAAAACTATCAGTTAACTTTAATTTTTCAGAATTATTTTATTATTTCACTGAGTTAGGTTGCAATTCAAATATTGAAAATTGTTCACATAATTTTGATGAACTAAATTTTAATTTAGGCTAAAAACATTAAAATATAAACTACTGATAAAAGCAATAAGTAGGATTATAGTTTGAAATTGTTTGAATTATTTGAAAATATTTAATGAATTAATCAAAATTAAAAATGTATGTGAACCCAGCCATTTTAATTTGAGGAATGTGTAATGAAATGTTCATTGATTTGCATTAGATCACATTGTTTATACCAATATTTGTGTTGTTCAAACCACAAAGTTTAAAACATGAAATGACATTCTTCGTTTCACAGTGCATTGTGAAACGTAGAATTATTAGACAAGATAAAATTTAATGAGCAGTTTCTTAGAACTATAATTGAGGTCTTGTAGGCTCAAACCGTAAATTGCTAGAAATAAAATATGAATTATAATATTTCGAATACGTATGCTGAATTGGTGCTTTTACCTTCAATTCAACAGTTTGTGAATTCCATTCCCACCTTGGGTTTGGATGTTTGTAGTGGTTTGAAATGCACTTGAAACTGTTTGTAATTGTCTGGTTTAGCAACCTGTCATCAAAGAATAACTGTTGAGCCAATCCAAATTCTCCTGGAGATATTAGCTACTTTAGAAAAGGGCCACATTCTACAAGTAGAATAAAATCTTGAGATGTTGATGTGTGCATGTTCCCAATTTCTTAGGGTTATAGTAACCCTTAAAAAGCTTTTGAGCTGTTTCATTTTTTTCTTGTTTTCGTCTATGCTTGTGTTTTAAGTTGCGATGTAGAAAAAGGAAATTTTTTCATAAAATAATAAAATTGGTATTTGTGTGTAGTTAGTGAAAATTATGGGCGGTTATAAATTGAGAATTGTATTTTTGTAATTTTTATTATTATTTTTTTTAATTCGGCAAGTGATTAGGTGAGCACTTTATGTGTTGTTCGATTAAAATTTTTATTTTAATTATTTATATATCTTATTAAGTATTGTACGGAAACATTTGGCTTGCATGTATTTAAGTTTTATGTGAATCTGTTAATTAGAAATTGGAATTTTCATTAAAATGTACGTTATTTATTTAGCTTTATTGCATGTCTGAGGTTCTATATTGCGTTTATAATTTTTTTTTTTTTTTAAATGTGGGTTTTACTGCTTTCTTTATTAAAAACAAAATTTTCATAAAAAGGTATGTTATTTACGTTGTTAATTTAAATATTTAGCACAGTTTATACCTGCTTGGTATTGTTATATATAGTGCACTAATAAAATGTTTAAGTTCTTTTGATTAATTAAAAAAAAATGATTATAGTATATTTTAGTGTTAGTTATGTTATAGTTCTGTAACTGAAATTGAAAATAGCGCGAGATAGCGATGTTCTAAGAGTGAGTTGGAGTCCAATCGTGGGGGTATGAAAATCAGATATTGTAATTTAGGAAGTGAGATATATAGTCGTACGTGAAAGTTGAGAATCGGGCCAAACATGTACTGGCTCGTAGGATTTTATCAAGAAAGAGAAAATGCGAGATCATCTACAAACACAAATCGATTACTCGTAACCATACCCGCAACTGCTTATTTACATAAGCGTAAAGTTACTTTTTGATTATCCCGTCGAAATGCCAACGCTCACTAAATCCTTTAGTACGAGTTTTTCCATGAAAAAAATTTCCAAAATACAATAAATTTATAAAATAATAATAATCATGTACATTATTATATAAATCATTTCGGCAGCCCAAAACCTTTGATAGCTTTTAAAATGCAAACAAGTCATTATCCTTGTGCAATCGCCGCCTTATTAATTCGTGTTAATACGAATCTAAGTGTTTTGGGCAGTTCCGTGGTGTTTCTTGTTTCTCCATTTTAAATCTATACATTACAGATGGGAATGTTAGAGATTAACTCAAATTTGTAGATACACATTTCTTTTATATCAGGTGTGAAAGCTTTTCTATGCTTTCAGGTATAAGTAGTAATGCCTTGGGTCTTCCCTGGCTTCTTTTCTCTAAATTAAAAGACCCAGATGATGTTGCCATTTATGAGACAAGCCGTATTTATTTTAATAATTCACAAGCAAGGCTTCAAATCTCAAATAAAAAATCTAGTTTAAAAAAAAATCAAAATTAGAAACGGAATCTGCAATCTGATAATCGAATAACCGGACTTAAATTGATTCAGAATTAGAAAGAAATCATTAACTTATTTTACATATTAATATTATTGTTTTCAAAAACATTAATTTCTAAGCGATGAAAGTTTTATATTATAGATATAAAAAGATGCATTTATATTAATAGTTATAATAGATAAAATATACACTGCACTTATACTTATTTTCCTTGTCATTAATGTAGCAAATAGAATAATCTTCAGCAATGTTGTTATTTCAAAAAAATTTTTTTTCTGCAGTTAAAAATATTAAATTACTTAGGGATATTGTCCAATACTTGGTTGCAAATTATTTAGAATTTTAATTATGGAACAAACACGTGTTTGTTCAATTGATGTACATCACCTGATGTTGAATTTGTAAGGAATATTTAAAATGCGACTCTCATATTTAGAAAAACATTTTTAAAATATAAAAATAAGAAGCCCTGATGGAGCATAATATGTGTAATTTACATAACTGATCTAATGATATACTTATTTATTTTTAGGCATAAAATACAGAGACTCATACTATATTAGAAATATTTCATTAATATATTAAGGAATAATTATAAAACTGGCTTGAAACTTCTATTGAAAATAATAAAAATAAAAAAATAAGCTATTCCAATCATCAATTTGAATATAACAGTTCAATAGATCTGTTTCATTAGAATTAATGGAACAACTTTGATAGACCCCCAAAAAATTACGCGCCAAATCTGGTACTCCCTACGGACTTTTTAGGGTTGCGGTTCCTTATTTTGGTGTTGCTAATTTAGGTTTTTTCAGCTTGTAGGTTATTGCTGTAGCCAAATTTAGTATTTTCTTTTATTTTGTACCATTTTCTGAGTTTATTTTTTAAAGTTTTTTTTATGCATTAATTATTTGTATTTAGCGTGAATCCATCTTGGCGAGAAAAAAGGAAACAAAAACAGGTATTTTCATTGGCGAGAAAAAAAGTCGCTAAATTTCCGATTTGAGGGGTGTATCAATGTAGTTCCGAATTAATAATTAAAAATTATACTGATAAATATTGCTTCAGATTTTTTATAGTTATTTTGAATATTTGAGGATAATTTATTAATCTAGAATAAAACTTCTATAGCAATACTAAAATTAGCAACAGTTTAAATACGAATGCATAAGTTTTATTATTCTTTATCACACAAATAGAAGTTCCTAAATCCAATTCGAAATGTGTGATTTTGTTACCGCTGAAACTGTAATTCAATAGGTACAAAATAGAAATAATAAAATGTAGAATTCTGTGACTCACCTTAAATTTACAACTGTGAGATAATTAGCACTATTCTGGATTACATATGAAAAGATACCATTAAAACACCATTCTGGAAATGGTTACTAATTGATACCCGCCATAAATATTGTTGATAAATCAGTAGGAAAATATTTTTTAAATATTTTGACTAGTTGATTACTTAAAAGATGGTAAAAATGTTAAATAAGATGGACCATTAGTATTTGCTAATGAGGACATTCATACCTAAGCATCTTTTAGGCCTGATCCTTTCAAAAGAATTGTATTTTGGATCGAGAACATACATCTTGGGTATTTTGAAAAACAGGCTTATTTTTATGCAAATAGTTTGGGTAGGAGAACCAAGACATGAAAGTTTTGCATTACTTTTTCTATGAAAATAAATGTAAAAAAATATATAAAAATTAAATTTTTTTTTGCTTTTTTAATATTGAGTGGTAATTTTTAGCTCCAATTATTTAAAAAAATTAAATTATGCAGTTCTTAAAAGTGAATGACAAAGTTTTGGATAATTATGTTTTATAAAATGCTTTGTAATCGCATATATCAATAACATTCAATTCATTAGCTATTCAGTTACAAAATTATCATTATATTATTTAATCAATTTACTTATTTTAAATGACTAGTATATTTTTAAATCATTATATATTGATTGGGGACTAAGTGCATCAGTGAATAATGCAATAAGAATTTATCAAGGCAAGAGGACCTTTATAAAGAGAAAAAACTACTATTTTATTTCCATTTAGATGGAATAAAAAAGATGCCATTTGATGATGAAGATTCTACTTTCATATGGCTTGTAGTTCACTTAGATTTGCACTTGATTTTAATTTGGCATTAAAAGCCCTTGTCTTTGGATTTTCACCACATGTATTCCGCAAGATACAGAATTGTATCTTGATATTTATAGATTGTATCTTGATGATATACTTGGAATATTTTTGTTTACATCTTATCACACATTTCATCCATTCTAAAATGCAGTGAAACTCGGTAGGTTATGGACAAATAAACCTATTCTGGAACTACTTTGATATACCCCTCCCAAATCGGAAATTTGGCGACTTTTTTTCTCGCCAAGATGGATTCTCGCTAAATACAAATAATTAATAACAAAAAAAAAAAACTTTAAATAAAAAACTCAAAAAATGGTACAAAATACAAGAAAATACTAAATTTGACAATAGTAAAAACCTAAAAGCTGAAAAAACTTAAATTGGCAACACCAAAATAAGAAACAGCAACCCTAAAAATTCCGTAGTGTGTGCCTGATTTGGCACTAAATGTTTTTTTTTGGGGGGGGATATCAAAGTGGTTCCCCTACTCTAATTAAATTTACGCTGGAAATCAATATGCAATTGAATTAATCTGTGTGTAATTTTAAATTTCAGAATAACGTCAGGGTTAATGTAGACATGTTGAATAATTTTTATTTTTTTGCACACTATTCATGATAAATAAAATTGAAAAAACGAAGTTAACATTATAAAAAGCCACAATGATCTTTAACTTATTAACGATCTAGATTATAAAGTTTTTTTAACATTTCGTTCATCCTGATTGTTTATCAAGTGTGAATTTTAGAACAATATTATACAGGTAAAATTTAGTGAGCTAAAAATAAGAGTAAATAATTTCTTCGGTGCTTACATTTGATTTAAATAAATTAATTTAATAAAATATCTTTGTATATTGAAACTTAAATTAAAAATTTATAGATGTTTTTAATGTTTACTAGTAACACACAGTTGCATGTAGAAAATAAATTTCAAGATCTAGTGCTGGGAAGTCAAATAAATGGTATTATAATAAGACTTTTGATTAATGTTCTTAAAACACATAATTTCTTAAAAAAGTGATATTTTCATGGTCGTCAAACGTTGTTACAAATCTTTGAAAAAAAAAAAAAATGAGCAAATTTTTCAAATCAGTTTCTAACGTAATTATAATCTCAATTAATCGTAAAGCATAACTTACATAGCATCTATTGAAATATGCCTATAAATCAAATGGAAACTCAGTATTAAGATAAAAAGCAGTGTAAAAGACAAAGAAAGAAACAAAAATTAAATTCTTGGGGCACATCTCTAAAGTGCAATGAAGCCATATAAATCGCAACAAGACTTCTTTTTAATGCATTAATAGGAGGTGTTGGTACAGCCAAGTTATTAACATTAGATTCTTGAGTAGTTTCATGGTTAATACTATACAGAACAGTTGGTAAAAATTTACTGTATCGTCGCTCTTGATGACTTTTTAAAAAAATTACCAAACATCTCGCCAATCTGGACAAGCAAGGTCTGAAAATAAACAGAATATTGAATTTTTGTGGTAAAACTATAACATTAGGGTGCCCCTTGGCGAAGTTGGCGATTTTTTTTTAAGCCATTCCTGTTCGCGAAGGTTATTGTGTTAACAGGTATGGTGAGCAAAATATAATGAAATTTCAATGAAGACGATGTAAGCAAACTTAATAAACCAAATAAAACGCATTTGGAATCATAACAAAAATTAAAGGAGTAAGCACATAAAGAAACGAAAAAAATTGACTTACTTTATTATCTTCATTATCCGCACTCTTACGTACACAAAATTTGGTTAATTTGCGCTTTAGGTTCCCGACTTCTCCAACTCGCGAATTTGAAGAGCTTTTTCGTTCATGCTCATTAATTACTCTTTTGTTTTAACCTTTTCATTGGTCGCTAATTAAGTTTCACTTTGAAATAGAGGTAGACGTTTCGCCATGGCATGTGTGATTTTGAAAATTAGCCAAGTAGGGGACCGAAAACACAATTTCACCCAAAATTCTTTAACAGCAGTTTCTAATGGGTCGTTTAATGTGGTGAGCATTTGAACCTTTCACGCGAATTCCATTCAAAGCCGTCTGATCGATCTTTACGTTCGATCAGAGATATATCTTTCGCACAAACTGGGCATTTATACCAATTACTAATTAAACATCCATTCATACACCAGTCAATCACTGTTTTTTTCCCCCATTATTACTCAAATCATACAGAAACTTAAGATTTATTTTTTTTTATCGAAGTCATTTTATAAGATCCTATAAATTCCAATAAACATTCAAAAATAACTCATCATCAGTTGGATTTTTAAAATTCTAAAAACGATAAAACAAAGTCCGTTAAACATTAAAAAATAATGCAACGTGCGTTGGATTTTTAAATTTCAAAAATGATAAACCAGAGTCTCGACTGAATATAAACCAATCAGTACGCGATTAGGTTTTGCCCAACTTGGCGATCAATCACGATCACAACTTAGCGAAAATCGAAGGGGCACCCTAGTCTAACCCTATTTTTCATTAGTTGGAATCCCTCATCTGTGATTGGTAGGAATTGGTTGGGTTGCCAGAAATTGTTATTTACCGCCAACTTTGGAAAATCGCGCCATGAGCGACCGTACAGTAAATCTAGGCCTAACAGTTATATACAGAACTATGAAATAATTGGGTGTCGATTACAATATTAAGTTAAAATAGATTTCAAATTTTCATAATAATCAAATTTTGTTATTAAAAATAAAAGAATAAATTTATAGACACGATTTCTTTTTCAAATCATTCTTGATAAAGAAAATTAAACGATAACTATTAAACTTTAAGAATCAAAGTTTCAAAATGTATTAGAATTCTGGAAATTTAATCTGAATGAATAAGTAAATTCTTAATAAACAAAAAGCAATGAAACAGCTTAGAAAATTAATAGCCATATTGGATTTAACTTGTTATTCTATATTTTGACTGAATCTTGGCATGCCAAAGATTGGCAGTATCTTGGCTACCATTATAGGATGAATTATGACATATTGGAGAAAAATCTTCCTCTATTTGGCTTATCTTGGTATGTTGTATATTGGGAAAACTGGACACTCATACCTGAGGTTATCTTGGCAAGATTGCCGATATTGAACCAAGCTATCTTTTTAATTGATTCGTCAGACAAGCATGAAGAAGCACCATATCTATCTCCCGTTGCCTACTAATGGAAATATATACAGGACCTTTTGCTTCAAAGAGCATGGTTCTACTATTTGATCTCAGTAAGTCCTAAATTGCAGAAATACTTTGACACCGTGTAGTGTACTAAAAATGATTGAACACCATAATAAAGCATTTTAGCGACAACCTTATATATTTGTTTTCAGGAGGACTTTATCATAAATAGTGGACTGTATGCATCGCAAGAGACATAACCCGGAAAATGTTCAAGCTCCCACCGAGCAGAAGCACAACATTAATCTTTTCTTGTTCTATAATGGCTGTTATTGAACCTGAGACCTTTCGCTCTGAGGATGATTGTTCTACTACTAAGCCACAGTGAGTTTTGCAGAAATATTTTGACATCGCGCAGTGGACAGACTCATGTGTGCATTTTAGCATCTACAGCGTAAATTGCCACCCGAAAGAACTTTTCATAGATATGTAGATATTGACGAGTTGCAATGTAGCAAACGCAGAGCCTACCTTATTTTATAGTGCTCTTTTTGAGTAGCAACATTCAAATAATTATAAAAATTTACTTATTTTTTTAAATATATACTTTAAATAATATATATATTTAATAACTTACAATGCATCTTTGTAATCATACTTTTCAAAGATTCGTATGTCGAATTAAACTAGGCATTTCTTTTGTCTGTTTTGTTGACGACTTTCTTATTGCGTCACGTTCAACAGAAGATCACTTTGACCATCTTAATATTCTGTTTGAACGCTTACAAAAAATAAGGTTAATTTCAAAATCAAGATGCATTTTCGGCATATATTCTATACATTTTTCAAGTTTTAAAATATCTGAAATAGTGTTATTGGGATTTAATAGTCAGTGTTTAGTATGAAGAACAGAATCAAGACTTCAATTCAAGGAAACTTTTATTACATTTCTACTACATCACAAGACGGTCGTGTACCAAGTGGCTGGGTCATTCGTACTCTTGTGCTCAACTGGTATATCACGTTCTCCCTCGCTCTTGTTTCCCCCAAGAGGAAAAGGGGGTTGGAATGAATTTCCTGTCCGAACTGTGCGTCCATACCTCCTAGCGTGGGAATTTATTTCACCCTTCCCAGATGGGCTGAGAAGGGAAATGCTATTTCCGTTACTAATGAAGGACACGAGAAAGGGATCACTACAGACTATGCCCCTAGCAACTTAGTTCGCGTTACAAAGAAAAATATACAAACATGCAAAACAAGTAGCTATTTTCAATAATATGAATTATGACAAAATGTGGACATATATTGGTAATTTAATACAGAATAAACCATGAATTTATATACTTCGTAATATTTTACACATATTTTAGTTTATTAATTTGCAGTATATTTAGTTGTGATATATAAACAAAACATTATTTATCTATATTACATATTCAGTAATTAAATGTTTTGGAAAATAATCTTTCCTACCACATCTAGTACTGGTTGAGAAGGAGTCTGAATATCAGAACTATTAGCAGTTTTGTTTGACATGGTTAATTCGACAGTATCCATTTCATCTGAGAACTGATATGCTGGTTTTAATCGGTCTATAGAAACAGTGTAATGTTTACCGTTAATGTCCAAAATAAAAATTGTTATCTGTTCTATTGGTAACTAAATGTGGTCCAGTGTAAGAAGGTGCTAATTCTGGGTTAACCTTAACCAATCTTTAAAATACATGAGTGCAGGTTTTTAGTGAAGAATTTACATATGTTTTGGATTTCCCGTGGTGATTGGTTTTGGTGGTGATTGTGTTTAATTCTCTCATCATGGTTATTAAGTTTGATACATAGGTTGAGTTAACACACTGATTGGTTAAATTTCTTGAAACGCGGTCATATGGTAATTTAAGAGTTGTGCCGTACACTAGTTGCTTTTATGTCGTTTTTAAGAGCCGTGCGTAAACCTAATAATACGATTGGCAAAATTTCTGTCCAATTAGTTTGATTGTAAGCTTTTAAGGGGGATATGAGGTGTCGATGCATTCGTTTGATAATGACATTAGCTTGAGGAGGATCAGGTGAGGTTCGAATTCTATTACACCCTAACATATTTGTGAGTTCATGAAATAGATGTAATTCAAAGTTTTTGCCTTGGTCTGTAGTAATAGTGACAGGTGATCCAAATCTTTAAATCCACCCACGTACTATTGCACGAGCAGTAGTTTCTGCATTCATATCTTCTGTCAGAATGACTTCAAGCCATCTTGTAAATCTGTCGATAATGGTCACACAATATTGTTTTCCCTCAGAAGGAGGTAAGGGTCCGATAAAATCAATATGTATGTGTGCGAACCGAGCATCTGGTGTAGCAAAAGTGCCAATGGGAGATTTAGTGTGCTGAGTTATCTTCGCCTTTTGGCATTTAACACAACTGCGAACCAAATCTTTGTGCATGCTAGGCCAAACGAAGCATTTCGTGATTAAATCAATTGAAGCTGCAATACCTGGGTGAGAAAGAAAGTGTATATTTTCAAATATTTTTCTTCGCATACATTTTGAACGAATGGACGAGGGGTAAATTGTGAAAGATCGCTATAAAGGTTAATATTTTCAAGAGGAAAGTAATGTTTTTCTAACTTTAAGGAAGAATTATTCTCAGTTAAAAGATTTTGCAACTCCTCATCTTTTGATTGAGCTGAGGCAAATTCTTTAAAAGTATAATACTGAAGTCGATATTTCATCTATCTCAATGCGAGAGAGTGCATCTGCTACAGTGTTATCAGATCTTTTTGTGTAACGAATGTCAGTGGAAAATTGGGAAATTAAATCTAAGTGACGTAGTTGGCGAGGACTGCATTTGTCAGGATTCTGTTTAAATGCATAGCTAAGAGGTTTTTGGTCAATAAATATGACAAAAGATCTACCTTCTAACATGTGTCTAAATTTTTTTATAGAGGAATATATAGCATATAACTCGCGGTCGTAAGTGGACCAATTTCTTTTTGCTTAACTTAACTGAATAAAAGGCTGTGGGTTCCCAATTGCTATTTGACATTTGCATTAAAGAACCACTGATTGCTACATTTAAAGCATCTACCCATAAACGTAGTTCTGCACCTGGGATAGGGCAACACCTTCTAGAGTAGAAAGCCTCTGCAGTGAAAGGATGAGTCATACTCTGGAGTCGGACTCGAAATTCCCTTACTCTTTTTAGTGGAGTTTTTTTATTCACTTGAATGGGAAAACCTCTGGTCTTAAAAAGATTTTCACTTCATTTTAATTAAAAACACAGTGAAGGAGGAAGACAGTTTTTTTTATGAATGGAAAATGAATTTACTGTACAAGAAACATTAAGAAATTATTTACAAAATGAGCTTACTTTACTATGTAATGTTATCTTATGACATAAAATCCTTAATTTAAATATATTAAATTTATATTTTTTCACACCAGTCAATTTTAGAATTTCGCAAGAATTTATATAAAATTTTTTTTGACATTTCTTGTATATTTGGCACATCAATATTTTTACAGAGTTTAAAATTCATCATTCTGATAATGATTTTTACATTTGTTTAGAATTTTCTAAATACATTAATATTTTCTTCGTTATTAGTAAATTGATGTCTAAGGATTTTTATTCTCGTAATTTCAATTTCATAGAAAAATATTTTTTAAATAATTTGTAGCAATTTAAAGTACACCTAAGTCTGTTTTTACACGGTAGATTGGTTCCAGAAGAAGCC
>JAPDSC010123312.1:0-12364 GCA_026290005.1 Latrodectus geometricus | reverse complement strand
AATATATAAAATAAGTAAATTCAATAAAAACTTTTTAAGGAAAAGGGTATTTTATTCCCATTTTAAGTTAGGTTTTTGTCACTTGTAAGCAAAATACAGAATTTAACAAAGTAGACATTTCAACTAATGAAAAATTATTGGAGTAAAAACCAATTATGGATTTCATATAATGAGAAATTGAGTGCCTCCTTATCTAATTTGTTATTATTAATCTTTCTTATTACGAGAGTTCCAAATATTGTAACCCAAATTCTCATTATATTCGAAATTATGCAAAAAACATTATATAAAGAAAATTATTGGAGTAAAAATCTAATTATGGATTTCATGTAATGAGAATTGATCGGAAAACAATTTAATAATTGTTTGTCGATAAATAGTAACTTCATTTGTTGTTCTGAGGCTTCAAATGTATTTATAAGGATTCACGAAATGATAAATGCATATAATTGATATAAGCAACAAAAGTAGATTAGCAACTACTTTATTATCTAATAATGATGTCTAACAATTTTATATGAAGCTAAAAAAATAGTTGACTACCTTAAAATTGTTATTTCAAAATGTAACAATAACATTATTTTTAATTAAAAAAATTAAGTCGGTATGCTTTTATTTTTTTAAAATAAATTTATTAATAGTTTTTAGTCATACATCGTTTTTGTATCTTATTTTGATCTATTCACATTACAACTTATAGAATATTTTTCACATTATTTTAAAATATTTTCCACGTTATGATATATTAAAGTGTCTTTTATTATATTCGTTGCAATAAATTTCAGAATATCAAATGTAACTTCCCTTCAATACAGCTTACATCACTAGAAATAATTTTTGCGGTTGATTATTTTATGCAAGCAATATCACAAATTATTATTTGATATTATATTTTTCTTATTAGTTAGACAAGCATAGTCACTGCTTTCAAACAAAATTGACAAAACAAAGAGGAAAACATTCGTGTTATTTGAATTCATTTTCGGAAAATATTTTCCCATTTACATGAAATTTTTCTAAAAAAAAAAAAACCTTAGCACATTTAGTTTTACAAAAACAGCAAATTATTAACATTTCTCTAAATTTAAAAACTACTTTTTTAAAATTTCCGGAATAATTACATAGTATTTTTTACATTTCAAATATTAAAGCTATTTGAATTTTTTTTGACAACTGATTAAGCATTTAAATGGGAAAACAAACGTGAATATTTTTTAATACAACTCACATTTTTAACTAGTTTATATTGCCATCTATTTATTGACGTAGATACTCACTAGTGACCTTCAAACTACGATTATTTCTGCCAATATCCCTGATGATAGAATCTAATGTCATCGTAGTTAAATTATCCTAGTATTTGAAATAATTGGATAGAAGCATTGACTTTTATAAATAAAAATATATTTTCAAGAAAATATATATATGAAATCATCAGGTATTTATGTTTTTGAAATATTAATATAAGTTGTTTTGTGCAGACAATCCCAAAATTAATAATCTTTTTTATGAGAGATATTGTAAAAATATATAGGAAATGTACATAGCTTTATAGAAAAACACACTTAGTTTTTAAAAATTATTTTTCAGGGATAACTCAAATTGTGTTTTGCATTTTTTACTTTCAAGAATAATATAAAGTTATATTTAACCTTCAGTTTTATTCATTCGTGTATCATTAGTAATTGTATATTTTCAAGAAAATATTATAGATAACTTATTATTAATGTATAAATTGTAAAACTTCAATACATTTATATTTAGAAATATTATTCCAATTTGTATATTACATAATGATGAATTCTGAAATTACAGGACACAACGTAATATGGGATTAAAAGTAAAACTAGTTTGAAATGTTCAAAATACTATATAATAAGTAGGATTTTCAGGTAAGTTATATATTCTCAAAATATTATAAATGGTTATCTATACAATAATATATTATTCTCTGTGAAAACAGACTATTTTATAATAGTTAAGATGAATAGAGTTATTTTAAATTCCCCAGTTTCCTCTTGACTTTCTCTATAGCTTTTGTAATATGAGAGCATTATATAAGTTATTTTCCAATGATTACTGAATAATTAATTCATTTTACTTGAAATCATAGAGATCAGATAAAGGCATCCCTAATTCTTATGCTATTAAATACCTTGCAAGTAATAATTAGTGTGCATTCAAATATTTGATGTAACTACTAATGCCGAATAAACAGATAATCCATTACCTCTTTAAGTATTTCACGAAAATTAATCATTTAGATAATTTTTAGATTTTAATATGTGTATGTATGTAGAATAATAGTTTAAGTTTCAAAAACTTTTATCTATAACTGCACGTGTTTCATTTAATTAATTATTCTACCAAAAATGTACTCAATTACCATTACTAATTTTATTCACAAATTTTAAGAAAGAATTAACTTTCATTAGCATTTTAGGAAGTTAGATTAGATAACGTAAAACTTCTAACTACCAAACGAGGCACATAATTGTTATTAAAATAAGTTAGCAAATTTATAATTTCACAGTACATTTTGTGTTTTAAATACTTTCCAACTTAAACTGGTAATATTATTTGTATTATATACTTCGTTATAAGTACATTTTTAAACAGAAAGGTGAAAATTATATATTTCACTGTAATAACAGAAAAATATTTTCATAAACGCTGTTAAGGTTCGTTGAAATTTTAGTTCACATTAATTACATAGTAAAATTCAGAATATGATAATTACTTAGATATAACAAAATATCCTATTTTAATATCTTGATATAATGTAATAGTTTCTTAAAATATGATATTTAATTTATCCCTTACTAAGTCTAAAACGTTGCAATATGAGTTAAATATCAAAACACATTGAATGAAATTAAGTTTCAATCTAATTTTCATTTAGCAAACTATTTTAAGTTTGAATAATTCTTTAATATAAGACACTTAAGTTAATTTTGTATAATTAAACCTAAAATCTAACGTAATGCGTTAAAGCTCAAAACAACTTATATTTTAATTTAAAATAACTTTAATCAAGTTTTCATTAAGTGTTAATATTATTTCCATGTTAAATTTATTCCGTTTATCATTAAAATAAAAATATTTGTTTTCAAATATAAAGAACTGAAAGGAATTAAATTCTAAGTTTTAAACATTTACCCATGCTCAACAGTATTTCACTAAATTAATTAATATTAAAACCATGTATATTTAACTTTAAGCTCTCCTTGAATGAAATGACAAAAGTACCAAAAAAAATCGTTTACTTTAGTCCATTAGAATAAAGCATTTTTTTAAGGTTATATGCTTAAAAACCCATAGTGTTCATATATAATCAATGAAACCCACATTCCATTAATATGTAATTAAAATAAATGTTCTGAATAATATTTTCAATGTAAAAAGCAGGGAGAAATAACAATGAAGACTGGTATTATTTATCAGCCTTAAAATCTGGTGTTTTATATAATCGAGGAAAACATCATTGTCATTAATGAAAATGTACGACATCAATTTAGAATCAATCAGAAAGGGAAATTATTTTGCTATATTTGCAAAGTGTTATAACTACTTATCAAATCTTAAAATATTTGGAGACAGTTTTATGATTGAAGGAACATATATTGTTCGTACTAATTTTACATTTGAGCAAATTCCATTGATAAAAGTTAAACTCAGTTTGAGAGTAGAATAAAATTATTCATGGTAATTTTAGCTGAAAATACTTTTTTTGATAAATATTATCTCATAGATTTTATAAGCAAGAAACTGTTTTTCAAAATATTAAGAGAAAGTAATGTTTTCAATGACATAACCATGATCAAAAATACATAACCATGATCAAAAATAGAATGTAATCGACAAACTTTGCAAAATATATTATGATAAATTAAAAGTAACTGAATTATATATTATTTATTTAGAAAATGTAAAGGTTAAATTTAATTTCAAACTTTTGCGATTAAAATGTTTTCAAGATCATTTTATAGGAGTCGGTTGTCATTTTGTTAGATTTAGAACTTTAATGAATGGAATATTTCAGTTATAATAAAATTGATGAGACTTTGTTTAATGAAAAAAAATGTAATTATTGTATCAATGAAGGCAATGTAAACATGCTTTATAATAACCTTGGATTCAAACTTTATTTTACAAATACAGGCGTGTGAGTTAGTGCTTAAAAATATATTTAAAAATTATTTCAATTTATAACCCTATTAAGGAAATGACACAAAAATAGCGTTGATATTAATGTATAATTAGTATATTTCTTGGGTATATAAAATTTTGTTGTATAATAATGGGAAATTTATTTGCTAATCCTTTTATAGTTTTAGGATTTTAAACCTTAAATACCATATGTAAAACAAATTCCCATATATGTTTTTCCTCTTACAATATTCCCAATTCCAACATAATTTTTGACAATTTCTGATATATTGTATAAAATTTTATATTTATTTTGCACTTTTAATCGTCTTTATATTAATTTGAAATTGTGTCTAATATTACTTTTTTCTAAAAATTCTTAAATAAAAACCTATTTTAAGTTAATTTATGATCATACTAAAGAATTTTCTCAAATCTTCAGCAAATATTTCGAATTGATTTTTTAGAAAAAGGAAATATACTTATAAAGAAAGTGTTAGTCTTTATTAAAGAAAGAAATATTTCTTTTTCCCTTTTTAAAGAGTAGTACGTTTGTTAATTATAAATATAGCAGCTAGTTGAAATTTTGCATTTTTTTGTAAATTCGTTAAATTTCATTTACGATAGATATGAATAAGAGAATTCTCTAGAGTATGTGCTTATGAGTATCTTAGCTTTTGCATAACGCATAACTTAATCATCAAAAAGACGCGTTTCTAATCTCAAAAAGACGCCAATGCACTCTCAGAGAAACACCGCAGTAAAATATCCATATGGTATGTAGGCATGGATTTTGAGATTTGTTATTTTGATTCTTGTTTAAGAAAAGAAATAAGTTTTGACTTTCGGAAAGAAAATGAATTTTTTTTATTTATTGACAAAATAAGCAGCTTAATTTTATAAGAGAAAATGATGAATAATAAATATGATACAAATGAAATCAGTTTGATAAGAAAGAGTAATTCGTAAAGATATTTTAATGAAATATTTTAATTAAGGAACCTATAATTATAGACCATGAAATATATTTTAAAAAATTATAATAGGATATTCAGTGAATCACATTAAAATAAGTAATTTAAATATTAATTAGTTTTGATGGTGTATTGATATCTTTGTTCAAAATATTTCCATGCATATTTTTATATAGATAATATAACGGGAGAAAATTGCATATTATGTGCAGTTTATTAAAATGTAAACTAAATAATTCACACACACACGTAACAAAACTTATATTTTTAAAAGTGTTGTATGATAATATTAAAACATTAAAGGAAATAATATATCTATATATTTTACTAGTTTGCTAGCTCATGAATATTTTTATTTCCATTAACTATCATTCATTCCTTTAAACACAAAAATTCAAATATGAAACGAGAAAATATTTATACTATTAATTCAAAATACACAGTTTAAAAATTCCTCAAATCATAAATTTCATTTATTTTTCTTCATATTTTGAAAATTATTAAATCGTTAGTTAAAAGTGAAATATTTTGTCTATCAGAAAAATAATATCAAAAAATACTTATATAATTTATTTAATATATTTTAGTTATAATTTTATTTAATATATTTTAGTTATAAAGTGAATGTTTTAAGCATAATCTTCCTAGGTTCTTATACTTTGCATGTAATTTATATTTACTCTGTTTTCTGACATGAAACCTTACCAAATATTTAGTGATACTCGTTTTCACTATTTTTCAATCTGTCAAAAAAAAATTGAACTCCAACAATGCATAGAAACCTAAAAATTTACTTCTAATTTATAAACTTGTTCTTTTAATGGGTATTGAACATGTACACTAGCATTTCTTTGCATACTATTTTAAACAATTATTTTGAAGCAAAAAATTATTTGCTTAAGTATGAATGAATTTACATATGTTTGCAAAACTGTTGCATCAAAAAATTATATGTAATGTCAATCAGTTTCCTTAACAGATAAAGCATATGAAAATACTTGGTTTTTAAAGCCTTCATTCAAAGCAGATAATAGAAACGAACCTATAATGTTTATATGTATGAAAAGAATTCAAAGGATCATTCACAAGAAGTTTCATTTGAGTACTGAGACTTCTAGTTAGAAAATGCAATTCATTTAAGAAAAAATAGCCATAGTTTAGAATTTAAAGAATTGTATTATTTACAATGCTAAATCCATTCTAATAGTTTATACTAATTTATATCTGCCTGTTTTTGGCAACATAGCACGATCGTCAGTAAATAATAGATTTAATGAATTCAAGACAACCATACGTTTTTCGCTAACGTTCTATTTTTTAGTTACAAATGTGTTTTCATAATAACAATTTTCTCTTCTAACTGTTCAATGACTTTTATTGAGTCAGCAAACTGACCAAGATTTCAATTACCTTTACAGTGCATCACACACAAAACCTCTTACATTGTAATCACGACAAAGCTTGACGTAGAAAAGCTATTGTGTCTTCTTCTCAAACGAATGACTACTTTATACAGAAAGACTTCAGAATATCATATATGTTTGTAGATATTATAATTCACTTTGTCACCATGTATTTGAAATCTTTTTTTTTAATATACTAAATTGATTGCATAGCTGCACTGATAGATATGCACTGATATCCAAATCTTAATTACCTTTTTTTTTCGCAGTTTGTCAACTTGAATTGCAGCTTTTACTTTTCTGTTGTGATAGTATCCAAATGACCATCTTATTTTTTATGTTATTGCAATTCTCAGCAGAATAACAAACAACTAAAATACCGGTGCTATCACGACTTTTGTTGTAAAATGCTAAATTATAATGTGATTAGCGCAGAAACAAACATAACACTGTTTAACAGTGACTACAACTAGTTAAATACTTGTAAAGTATAACTAACTCCCGGTACTTCTTTCATTTGAAATTGAATAAATAGATAAAAGTCAACAATCATTGTAACTATCTTGACACCATGAAAGGATACTGAGTCTCAGGATTTATATCAAAAGTCTTCATAGAAATATTATGTATACCCATGATTTTTATCTCTCTTTTTAATTTATTCCTCTAATGATTATGTTTGTTTTAAATTGAAAGCAAACTTATAATTAAAAATAGTATTAAAAATTATGATCGAGTAGAATTATACAGAATAAAATAGCTTCTTGACTTATCAGATTTCATAATTTAAAATAATAATTATTATATATACTTTATATAATGATTACAATCTCAATTTGATTTGATTTGATCAATTGATCAAATTGATTTGATCAATTTGATTTGATAAATCTCAATTTGAGACATTACTTACTTCTGTTTCTGTGTATATGAAGTTTTTCACTCTAAGCAATTTTTTAACTACATGTTAAAAAATATATTATCAAATCTTTTAAAGTATCGTTATTAAAAATTAATAATAGTGACATTAAATTTCTTAAATTTCTATTGTTCAATACTTTTATAAATTTTTTAACTTTACTAGATTTTCAAAAATGTTCATTTCGTGTTTTAAATAATAATATACTGAAATACATTGTTTTTTAGTAAATACTTAAATTTTATTTTTAATAATTATGTGTCTGAAAATGCAAATAAAACTGATGTTTTTTCCACAAAATGAATCAAACAATATATTTTTGATTATAAAAAAGGGTTATCCCTTTCAAGGTGACAAAGATTTACGTGACAAATATATTTGATATAGAATAATTTTTAAATGCGTTGTTAATATGAATTTTGATTTTATATCACACAAACGAGTTTCCATTTCTCCGAATAACTGTAGCTTGCTTTAAATTGATTTATGATAAGTTTTCTTTTCAATTAACTTCTTTAAATATTTGGATTAACTGTTTGAGAAACAACATAATATTTTTTCACTCAAGCAATGTCTCCCATGTCACCAACCACATGCTAGGTTAAGTCTCCTCTTAAAAAGCAAACATCGATTACTTTGATATTTATTTCCGAATCCAAAACTCATTTGCATATCATAATAAAGGAATGGAATGAATACAAGGCAAAACACAATGTGAAATACTTTTGGAATATATTTTTAAAAATTTGTGAATAATTTTACACTGAAATAAAATAAATATTGTTATATTTTAAGGAGAAATTTCAATATTTAACAAATTTTACTCAAGATGTTTCGAAATCAATAAATACGAATAAATTACGAAATGTGGTTATTTTATATATTTTAAATATCGTGAATAATACATGAAGGTAAACATAACAGTAACAAAAGTATACATCTTTAAAACTTAAATCATATGATTTTATTTTATCAAAAACATAATTTAATTAAATTGCAAACAGATTTGTAATTAGTCCTCGTCTATTAATTAATATTTTTATATTAAATTCTCTTGTAATTCAGAATCTGTTTCTAAAATTCATAAAATTAATGAATATTTAACATTTAGAAATAATAACCATCATTTTTTAAAATATTGTTGTCCATTAATTACACAAATTTTAAATAATTATTTATTGATTCTTACTTAACGGATCTATCTTTTGCGTACAAAAGTACTCTGAATAAAATCTAAGAAATATAAAAAGATAAAATATATATATATATAAATATGTAAGCCCCTTCTGAAGAAAAGAAGAATTTTGTTTCTAAAATAAGGAATTATGCTATTTACATAAAACGCTTATCAATAAACGGTAGAACATATTAAGCTCTTATATTCCTGTGCTCTCTGATGCGCGTAAGTATATCTAATAAATTGCATCTGGACCGGAAATTCAAACAACCACGATGTAATTTGACAAATTGGTGTGTATTCCAGTTGCTTGAAAGACGAGGAGGTAATTTGGGTATATGTATTTCATTCATTATGCACTTCAAATGATAAGAGAGTTCGAAATTCCTTGGCGCTTACTCTTCATCACCATTGCAGACTTTATGAGCTCAGAAATGTTAAATCAATCTATTTGAATTATTCCTTTTATATCTTTATTTTAAATAAAAAAAATAATTTTACTATAAAAGGGGAAATATTAAAGTATATGTTTCAAAAACATTTTTATAATTCAGTCTTTCATCTTGAAAATTCTGAATTATATTTATTTGTAAGCATGTGTTATATTTAAATTTTTTACATGTTTAATTTTTTATATTTAAGTTTTTTTATGTAACGTGTATGCAAAAACTTACAATGTACAATGAATTTTTCAGTTCGATCTAAGGAAAAATCTAAGTCATTCTAATTATGTATTTTAATAGCTGATATATCAATGCTTATTAGTTAACAAAATTGATTCTAAGCAATAATATGTGTTCTAAGCAATTATCCCAGAAAATATATAGTTTTGGAAACATATTTTCTTACAAATTGTACGTTTTTTACTATGAAAAGGTAAAACTCAAAAGGTAAAAAGAACATATGCGTTGTATATTATGAAGATGTATTGACATATTGAAAGTGTTACATTTAATTTCAAAACTTTTGCTCCAGCAATTTTGATATTCTATTGTATCACGTTTCTTAAAAGTCATTTATATCCGATAAAAACAAAGTTTTAGCAAGAGACTTCACTATTCTTAAAACTGTTGAGTTATTTCTAGCGTTTATATATATTGACACTTTCTTATATATTTATCGGGAAACTTTTCTTAAACTGCATTTGAAAAGTAGTAATTCTGTGCTGACTAATAATCTTTTTAAAGCTTATTATATTCTATTGTGAAAAGTATAGATATTAATCGTGTTTATTCTATAACCATGAGAATTATACGAAATAATGCGAAAAGGACTAACATGTAATAAATTGAATTTGTCAATATTTACATCTAATATAACTGATTACAGGATAACTGAGCTGAACAAATAACATTCCAATGTATTTGTACAACAAACACAAGGTGATGTTTACATCAAAATATCCAAATATAAATACTTAAGATTCGAAACCTTCACATAATACATGAATCTTGATAATCGAGATTGCTAAATGTTTGGTGATATGCAAGACTTTATTTAAATTAAGTTCAGCTATCAAAAGTCTTTGCAATCACTCATCAGCTCGTATGAAAAACATAAGAAATTGATAAATTGAACTAAAATAAGTTTTTTTAACTTATTCCATTCAACTTCTTGTATTTTTAGCTCATGCTATATCCCGTAAAATGTATTCTTCATATTACAGCAATCAATTAAAAACGCATTTTAAGATTTAAAAGCTTATTGAATAACTAGATTTCTTCAATATTTTTTTATTTTAAGTTGGAAAAAGAAGCGTCAATTTTTATGAACCTGAGAATATGTTTCTTTTAATATAATTTTATTGTATATTGCAGAAGGTATAATTAGATGACTTAGAAAATGCAATATACAGTAGTAGTGGTAGAAAATTATACAAATTTCAGCTTAGACACATTTACCCAAGTTATGCAAATCATGGGAAATGTATAACCCCCAATGAATTTTGTAGAAGTTACAAGGGAATGAAACTGCATATGTAATTTTCATACCATTATTTATGCTAAGAATAATATAATAACTTTACTTCTTGTCTCAGTGGATGCGAGTAACAGCGGATAATACCAAAAGTCCATTAATTTTGACGATAGACTAATACACAGATGATTTTACAAGAGACATCGTGATAGGGCATAAATTGCTGACACTCTTCCAGACATATTCACTGTGTCCCAGCTCTGATGAAGATGACTGAAACAAGGAATGATGGCACGTTTGAAAGATACCAGTGTAGACAGTGACTCAGTAAAATTGAATGATGCAAGCAGCAATAAAACGACTAACCTGATGCATTAATGGCCATCTTTAGAACTTTAGAACCATTTCTGTCTCTACTCTGTGCCTTATTCAAAATAGCATGGATATTCTCACATCATACAAAATTATTTCGATTCATTGCAAATGACCTGCACTATGGGGCTTTTTAAATAAATTGTCAATGACTCCATAGCATATAACTTAAAATCTGCAATTGTACTAGCCTAGAGTGGTGTAGACAATAGAATGACCCAGTGTTACGTTCTCAAAATTTGACATTTCTGCTCATAAAATAGTTCACATGTATGCATTTTCTGTTAACACTGAGACAGGCTCAATCCTGCAATAATTTGGGAATAATCCAATCATGAGACAAAACAAGCATGTGATTTAAGTACATATTGCATAATATTAAAGTAATTCATCTGTATTTATATTTAGGAAGCAATAAAAATCAAACAGAAATAAAATGCAGCCCATGGTACTTCTCTACTTTTAGAATGTGTCCAGCTAAAATTATCGATGGGATGACAACCAATTGCTCTGTACCCACCACAGTCAAAGCAAGCTGTAAGGTTACAGATATATTTTGGTCACCACAGTCCTTGAATCTCTCATCAATTAAACTGTTGGTGTGTGATTGGAAACCCTATCACTAAAGCGTTCTGAAGATGAATCTGAAAGATGATAAGGCAAATGATTCATGAAGAATGAAAAACCGTTCCGGTAAAAACGAATGCTAGCCATTTCTCTGTGAATGAGTAAGAACAATTTAATGAGAGGATCGTGTTTAAAAATTCCAAAATCATTTGAACCAACTCTGTTTTATCTTTTCCTTATGAATACAATTTCGAAATAAAGATCCCTTATTCATCGTCACTTTCTCATTTTTATTAAACTTTCTCCATTTCTGGCTATTCCATCTTAAAGGTTGATTTTCAATGTCGAGTCATGTATAATTGTCTATAAATAAATAAGTTCTTTGTAAACCATTTACCATCTATAATTACTATATTTTAAGAAGCAAAAAAATTTTTGTAGTTGATATTTTACATAAATTATGTATTAAGTAAATTGAGTTAATTTGATCAATTTAAAAAAGTATAGTTTTGAAGGCACATAAAATGATGTTTTCATATGATAAAAACTAATATATCGAGATTGATTCTCTGAAATCAGTGTTAATTCCATCACTTTCTAAATAATTTTGGTTAGGGAAAACGTTTTAAAATTTGACACTTCTAGTGAATTATAATTTATTTGAACAACTTACGTAAAAGCACATGAAATTTTAAAAAAAATGTAACTCGCAGAATTAAATCCGAATTTTGAATAAAATCAAAATTCTAATTTTATACAGTTTTAAAGTATTCGTTTATTTATTTTCATTTAAAATTTAAGTATGTAAAGAAGTATTAAAGATTATTTTATTTAATGTTTAATAAAAATTATTTATACTATTTAATAAATATAATTTAATCAATAT
>JAPDSC010123300.1:0-25301 GCA_026290005.1 Latrodectus geometricus | reverse complement strand
TTTCAAAATTATTATGCTTACATGCGATATCTTTTAAACTGTCATTAAGTGTAAGATTATGTTGTCAGGTAGCAAAAGGATTTGAGGAAATGAAAGCTTTCGCATCTCCTTTAGCCTTCAGTATTATTATTTGAAATTTTATTTTAAGTACAGAATTTACTGCACGCATTGTTACTTCTGACAGCAAAATATTTGATCTTCAGAAATTAAAAAAAAAATGCATATACATTTACATTTATGTAAAGGTTTTAATTCCAGTTATATTTCCAAATTTTTTTTTTCGAAGAAGAAATATTTTCAGTTAAGTTCATAAAAGTGGATTAATATGAATAAAATAGATATATAGAATTCAATAACGTAAAATTTATATTTGAAATATATCTTTTTATATATTTACCTATATATAAAATACATATAATATATATATTTAATATATGTATATTACTTATGTAGAGATATGATTATATGTATATCAAACGAACTAGCAGCAGTTAGAGTATTAAATATATAACACATGTAATATTTATCAAAACGTATTTAAAAGTTAAAATCTTTATTGTTATATTGACTCTCTCAAAAGTAAATTTATAACAGGTAGTTTACAAAATTTACAATTGTAAATGTATATCTGATAAGAGTTTAAAAGTTTCATAACCTATTTTAGTTACAATAGCCTTTAATTGTATTTATGTACACATTTGATCCTATACATATGTGATCCTATGGCAGCAATGGTGAAAAACAGTATTCTTTTACAAAAGTAATGAATGTAATTTTCCTCAGAATTGATTGAACAAGCCATCAATCAGAATGAGCAGAAGACAGTCACAATCAAAGTTAACTTGTACACTAATGAATTAATAAATGAATTCCAAAATTCATTTTTTTAGAGGTCTCAGGCTCTCTCTTGATAGTGCCTCTTGTTATTGAGCAATGGCGTCAGCAAAAGCCACGTTGGTCTAGTTTGTTAGGGAGTCGTTCCAACTATTGTAAGATAGTAAGTTCGAATCCCAATTACAACGAAGATCAATTGTGTTTACAAAAGGCAGCTAGGGTTCATTAAATATATAGTAATTGCTGTGATCTCCAAGTAAAATGATACCTCTAGGGGGTATTCTGCATTTATTTTTTGATTAGATATCTGAAGATATCAAATATTTCTTACTGTAATGTTTGAATAGTACATTCTCAGCTAATAATTCACTGAAGCAAATCTTACTGTATTTAAAATGTGTTAACATTACTAAATATGAGTGTGATATATTATAAAACTATAATAATCTATTAACTGAATTAAGAATTTTTATTTTAAAAAATCTAATGAGCAGTATATGATATGGTTTTATGAAGAACATTTTATGATAATTTAATCATCTAAACCATTTTTCTTCTTTTATAAATCTACATGAAAAAAATTGTAATCTATAACTGACATTTTCATTTAGAGATGTGAATAAATCATGTGCAATACATTAATAAAATACTTCACAAAGTGTTTTTAAAATTGATAAAGTTCATTATTTGAACGTGATTTTTTAATAAAATTTTATTTACACTTAATAATTAATTAAATAAAATTAGTTAATACAAAGACAGCATATTTTTGTTATTTATAGTTTGTTAACACATTGTTGAAAAATTACACTAAACATTTTATTTGTATTTGCTTTCATATTATTAATATTTGATAAAATATTGCTATTTAGTACAATTTTACATTAATAAGCATTTTTGAATGACATTTACTCAAAAAATTTTTAAAAATTTTTTAAAAATATTTTTCCATGTATAAAATATTAAAAAATTATATAAAATATTATAAAACATTAAAAATATTCTAAATATTAAAAAAAATTTTAAATGAATGTCATTTGAATAAATAGTTGAATCATATATATTAAATAAAATATGTAACAAAATTTTGCAAAAAAACTCAGAGTAATATTCGGGTTTTGTTACAACATTTGTTATCAAATATATTGCACGAAATTACAAATTAAAAACTTAAAGAGTGATCGATTTTCCAATTTATCATTATCAAAAGTGTTTTCAGATAGTAAATGCATTACGTTTTCGAATATATTAAACGTTTTAAAACAAATTTGCCTAGCTGGGTACAGGCAGATTCTTTGAGAGTCAAAAGAAACTTACAAAGGATTTATAGCTATGATTAAGTTTTTCTAGGAAGACGTTGATAAGTTTGCGAAATGGTAGAACAAAAATGATATGTTATTGAATTTACAGTAATTAAACAAAAACAATAAAACATTGAACCTATAATAGTAAAAAATGTTATGAGTTTTATATTTTTAGTTCATATTCATTGTAAAACAGTAATATAGTATTTTCGGCAAATTTATTAGTATACTTTGTTAACGCAGATGAATTCTCAACATTATATTATTTTTGACATAAGGATAAATTTATGAAATCTACCTGAAAATGTTAAAAGTTAATTCTGATTTATTGCATTAAAAGTAACGCTTGATATATAAAGATTAAAGATTGAAAACATATTTTTATGGAAAAAAAATTATGATTGAAAGAATTACTTTGAATATTTTCATTAATTGTTTTTACGTTTTAAATCCCTCTCTATTCAAAATGAAATTATTTAAAAACTTACTTCTTTTTAATAACTACTAGTTCACACTTTTTCTGTAAACATATCCAGTTCAAATTTTCAATTGCTAATAAAATTCTAATTATTCATCTACTCAACTTCAATAAATTTTTTAAACTTGTAGTTGATTGAACTTTATGTTAATACCGTTTTTTCAATTTTTTGTTTTATTCTTAATGGCGGTTACCCTTGAGCAAGTAAGTACATTAGCCCATTTGCCGCAACAAGGCCGGAAACTGCTACTCATTTTATTGTTACCCGGTTGGGACCTGTGAACCAAGTCACGGAGGTACGAGTAGCATCACCAACGCCACACCACCACAAACCCGTTTATAAGATGGGCCAAATTCATCCATCATCTGAGGAAAGGACAAGAAACAAAGAGAAACTACATCCATGCCTGAGCAGGGATTCGAACCCAGGTCCTCCCTATCCGTAATCAGTTACGCTAACCCCTAGACAGGTTGGGCGGCTTTTTTAAATTATTAATTAATTAAATTTAACAAATTTTAGTTTTATTTCAGACAAAAATACACTATTTTGTAGTGGTGCCATCTGTTGACATCAACAGTTATTATATCTGCATTTTTACATTTCTTACATTCTTTAATTTAATTAATTTTATTACCTGGTAAGTGAGTTTATAACTTCCTTTGAAAATTTATGTTTGTAATTTTGAAATAAAGTTGTGAAAGAGATGGAAGGTGTGTTAGTGCGAGATAGATAGATTTAAATTTTTCGAATTAACAAAAATGAAGGGAAATTATTTTTCAAGAACTTTCTGCAGTATAGTGCAATGAAAACCTTGACTTGAAGTGGCAAAGGTGGTAGAGCGTGGTGTAGAATCTTCATGATTTTGAATTGAATCTCGTCGAAGCACAAAAATAATTTAACCAATAAACTAAACAAATTCAATGGATTATAAAAGTATCGATACTAGCTTCACAAACAGATCATGTGGAATTTAATAATAAATAACTGAAATAATATTAATTGTTAACCAAAGTAAGAATTAACATTTTATGTATTCTACTTGTTTGTATTATTTGATTTGTATGAAGAACATGCAATATTAAACTTCACTGTGAGTTAATAGTAGGATAACGGTCTTCAGAGCTAATGGCTTTGGATTCGATGCCATCTACTGTTGAATCACGAGGGATGGAAATTGTTTCTGGCTTTTGCATTCAAGCAAATCAATTGAGTACATAATTCTAGGTTTTCTGGGTATTTGAACAGTTCTCCATCAAGAAGATTTAGGCAATTGATATTAAAAAAATTATAATATAATTAAATTGTTAAATTTCCATTGTACGGCATCGAAACTTTATATAATATGCCTCTGAATCCCACAATTTCCACGGGTTACTCAAATGTAGCAAAATGTACTCATCTTGCGATTTTCGTAAGCATATATTTTCCTTGCTTTATTAAAAAGTTTTCACCGTTTAAGCATTAAATCAAATTATATACAGTATTAAACGTTTAGTTTACGTTTTGACCGAAAGATAGCAATAGTCATCCTCTAAATTGTGGCAATGGAAAGTGTTTTGCATTTACTGCTTCACTATGTGTTTGCTGTCTTTTTCTAATCAGAAACTGCTGCGAGAAAACGTTCAGTGATTGACGTATATATTCCTGATGGTTTATTGGACTGTGAAAGTGATTTTATTTATGATAGTGATGTAGATTTTTCCTACTGCTCCTCAGATAGAGATTAATTTGATCATGACTCAATAAAATTACACATCGTCAGCCTTTATTATCATTATTCTGGTTATTCTCCTTAAAGAATTAATGAATATTTCAATTCTCCAATTTACATCGGTTTAAAATATGTGAAAAAAATGTGCACAATTTTTAAAACCATTTTGTTCATAAATTTAGTAGTAAGAGCTTAAGAACTGCAATTCGAATAATGCTGTTTAAAATGCATATTTCAATTCTCAGTTTTTATTTTAACTGGTCTCTAAATATGCAATCTATTCATTTAATCAAAACATAGAAATAGAATTTGAATAAAGAAAATACATTTATAAAAATGAAATCATTTTTTTTTTGTGTAGAAATCCAAGATAATTGTGGGTGTTTAATTAATGATAATGATTATGTGATTGTTAAAAGTGAAGAAATGCCTTTAATGATATATTTCTGTTTTGTTGGTTACCAGGAACTGCAACACTAATGACGTAAAGTTCTGGAAACTAATGATATATAATGGTTCCACGTAGAAGCTCCAAACATTCTTAAGGGAACGTGTCACCTGTTTCCGGTTTAATTTTATCATAGAATTTAGCGAAGCGCGTTACAAAAATATAAATCTCCACAAGCTCCTGTTTTTAATGCTTATACTGAAAATGAAATGACTGTAAAAATGTCTTGGGTGAATTAAAGAAACTAGAGGACAACACGGTTAAAACAATTAAGTGGCGTATTAAACTAACAATCGATTTATAAGTTTCACTAAAATCAATAAAAATGGGCCTTACGCTTTTGTCAAACTCCACAAAATTTTTATTCACATTAATTGTATTAACATAGAAAAATAAGTTTTGTTCAGCGAAATTATTAAAATTTAGATCTGTAAATCAACTTGCTCATAAAATGATATCATAAGATGTAGATGTTTCTGTATTATTTGTATATTTTTTTATACAATTGTTATAACTTAATATAATATTTCCTTATCATGGAGAACTAAAATTCCTTAGGAATCACTCATATTGCAATTTATTTGAAAACAAATAACACAAGAGTAGTAAAAAATAATGTCTAATGCTTTGAAACTACTGATTTTATTTTTATTGTATTTATTTTATTTTGATTGTCTTTTATTGTATTTTAGTTGCAATAATTACAATGAGGTTTTTAATTTTTTAATAAAATATGTGACAGCCTAACAATGATCGAACTATCAGTAATTAGAAGATAATGTATTAAGGTAAAATATCAATGAACTTAAATTTAAGATATAATTTAATTTAGTAAATTTTATCCACGACAGTTTTGGCCGAGCTAGTACTCAAATAATAAGTGATCTTGTTGTTGGTTCAACAGTTCATGCGCTCCAAACCTTTCTTGAGTTTTTATGCTTGGAAGTGGTTCAGTGTTCACTTTGAACAAGAGGACCCCGTCTAGTACGACCTCGTGTGCAAAAATGACCATTGAGCGATATAAACTATTTCGAATTTAAATATTATATATATTTGAATTAGATTATATTTAGTAGATTAAATATAAATTATAAATGCAGAGGTATTAAATATTCAATTTTTATGCTCGATTAAAAAATTTATTATAAAAAAAATAGGTTATAAACAGTGAATTTGGGATCAGAGTACTGCGGAACTCGTAATATCATTTATCGAGATTTGCAATTCTGGCTGGAACAACAGTGCGATAAATAAACATTGCAGTATAAATTGGTCACTGTGAAATTAACTGATGAGAAATGCGTCTCTGAATATTATATTTAGCGATGGTTGAGCACACCAATGTTTTGATAAATAAGAAGGTACTCAAGGAGTGGCAATTTATAGAAAATAATTATTTATTGGATTATTACCTTTTTACAAAAATTAACATAAGAGTAGTAAAAAATAATGCCTAAAGCACATTCAAAGTCTACATTCAAATAAATATAAAACTTTACTCATCTGAAACACAAGCAGAATTAATAAATATTTAAAATCAAAAATATTCTCTAAAGTAACAGTAATAAGCAAAATTATGCACAGTGATATTTTTGGCTTCTTAAATACTTTGAAGAGTAATAAATGCTTGAATGTATTCAATTATTTCAATCGAAAAACTTCGAATCAAAAAGTGGTGTCTTTTAAGCATTTATAGATTTTAAGATTTCGTATCAACCTCTGGTATAATAGATTTATTCTAAAAATACAAATTTCTCTTTAAAATGTTTCAGATATGCTATTCTTCTTAAAATCATATTTACGAAACAAAAGAATTTTCAAATTGCTCTTTTCTGGTACCTTCGCATTTCTCTAGACGAAAATTTTTGAATTTAAATGCCTGAAATTATTTATTTCTTCTGAAATCCATAAGAAATAGTTCATCAATAACTTCATCAACCTCATCTTCAGAATTGTAACGACCTCCACGTTATGAATCTGAAGATATGATGTGCATTTTCAGATTAAAGAAGAGTCAAAAGCCACATACATTAGAGGACATACAACTTGCAAGAAAATTGTTTGTCACTTTTTGACATATTTTTGTTCAAGAACTGTTACTATTGTTGTTGTGTTGTTGCCCCATCATACTTCCGCGTACCTAGTCCAGAGCTTTTAAGTGGAAGTAGCCAGTGAAAGACTTCGTAATTTAGAAGCAGGAATCAAGCAGAGACCTCTGAATATTTTGATTGATTTCTGAAAGATAAATTACAATTAACTTTCAATATAAACAATTTACATCCTGGAACATTTAATTATAATAATAATATGCTTTTAACATCTTTATTTAAAGTTTTAAAGTAAGAAATATATATATATTTTTTAACATCTTGATTTAATTTAATATTTAAAAGTTAGAATAATATTTTTTACGTCGATTTAAAATTTATAGGGTAGGGCTGCTTTCTTTTAACAGCTTGTTATAATACGTTGAGGTTTAACTTCCGTGAAATATATTAGATTGGGGAAAAAGAAATCCATCATTTTTACGTGAACTTTTTGTAACTTCTTTCAGATTCGCTTTGTAAAAAGGTTTAAAACAGTTTTCATGTAGATTTATAGGTCTTGTGCGAAGCTACGACTGCTGACATGCTGTCAAGTTTGATAATTTTTTATATTTTATAGACATTCTCGACGATGTTGTATCCATGGGAGGTGCATCTTTAGCATCCAAATACCCAAACGGAATCGACGAAACCAAAATTGTGCGTAACTGGTTGTTATAGTCATATATGGGCACCTTTCACATATAAACACCTTTCACAATTTTAGCCACCTGGTTAGCATTTTTGCCATTATAAATGAAAAACTAAAATGTATCAAATTTTCTGTTTGTTGTCTTCTGTTTTTAAAACCTTGTACTCGTAACTGAATTCATAAAACAAAAAACCGCAAGAGAATATTTTAGTGTCAAATGTCACCTTTCCAAGGAGCATAAATTTGAAATTGTTTGATAGATACCTCACGAGATAGCGATCACTACAGACGTCTACCGAAAAAAATAATGGATAACTTTTTCCCCAAACTAATCTATAGTAAAATGAACCACCTAAAATTATTTTCAATAATATTTCACTAAAATGAAAAATATTGTAAGCTAAAACGTGTGTCTGGTTGTCTCTTCTAAAATTAAAATTGTAAAGCTGATGAGAATTACAGTAACCTTATGCTGCCATATGGTATTTCTGACAAGGATCATAATGTATACATTAATCTGTATAAATTTGGTGACAAATTAGTGTTTCATCAATCCTGTTTCTTATTTTCTTTAGACTAATGATTAGAAAACTATTGGAATATCTTTACAGACAACAAATTTTTTTCTACGTTTCATAGACAGAATGATGCATTGCTTTCATATATTCTCGCCACAAGATACTCCAGAGAAAAAAGTTTTATAAAACAAAAAATCAGAAATTTTGATTTATCACTCAATAACAATTCATTTTTTTTTCTTTTTTTTATTTTATGTGCCCACTCTATTATTTTTTTCTATAAAATCCTTACTCTAGTATAAATTTCCTAAAACTAATTTCCAGATATAGAAATTATTTTTGGACTTTGTTATTCCGTAAAAATCAGTTAAAGTTTACTTGTGATAGAATATCATATACACACACTGAAGAGTGCATTTAAAATGAATAAATATTTTAAAGTATTCATATTCAAGAAAAAATTTTATATATTGTTTTCTTGTTAAATATATCCTCATGTTAATAAATTATATCATCATGAAATTAAATTTTAAAATGTCATTGGGAACATTTTATTATAAAATAATTATTCCTATGTATATTTTATCAAAATTATAATGTTATCATTTTCAATTTTATCAATACAGTGGTTATGAAGTGTTCAACAATGTAGATTTGTCAATAACATTCAAAATTAAGGATCATATATGGATTATATAAATAAAAATTTAATTATAATAGAAAATAGAATATACTTTTTTTGAAGTAGTATTGTTCATTTTAATTCTTTTATAATGTTGTACCTTTATAATGTTGTACCTTTATCTAAAAACTTTATTTTAATCAAAAGAAAAAAATTACAAACAACATACATTTTTTGTGAATAATGATACTTTTTATAAATGATGATATTTTTTATGAATGATGAATACTTTTTATGAATGATTTACTGTTTTGTATTTAAATTTAAATTTAAATAACCTTTTACAGAAATGTTTAATTATCTTTGAGATTATTCAAACCAGAGAAATAAAATTATTCATATTAAGATACTAGAATTAAAAAATGATGTTGTAAATACCACAAATGTAGTGTTTGACTAGATAAAACATGTAGTATTTAACAATTTAACAAATTAAACCAATGTGTCACTGCTACTGATTTATATGAACAGTTTTATCAATATAGCATGTGTTATCCAAGAGTAGGATATTGCAGCGGAATCCCAACAGTTGGGAAATGTAAGTATTTCTAAATGTAAACAACTTAAATGTTTCTTTTAATGTTTATAACAATAGTCGTTGATTTTCCTGTGTAAGCAATGTTTTTGTTTGTATGCAGCATCACAAGGACACATGGTTATGCTAACAATAGCACCTTCTAACGAAAAGTAAAGCATTGTTCTCCAATCATTACAAACCTACATACCTGTAAAACTTTAAAAGAAACACTTTTGCAATAAAGTAGTTTTCATCATGCAATATCTTCTAACCATTAAATACGATCTACATTTATATTGTTTCAAAGGTACAAACTTTTCTCAAATTCATCCAATTTTCAGAGAGGGTTTTCAAGAATAATGCAGAAGCTTCGCTAAAACAAAGATTTCTATGTGTGGTAGGACTAAAATAAATATGTAACTACCAGTTTTTTTTACAGTCTCAGAGTTCAGTAGTTTCACGCTGCTATTCGCTAGATCAGCAAAGTAAAACATCGCTTACCAGGAGCAGCAATTGAGAAAGTGATTACCTTATCTCTCAATGATAATCACTGGCTTAAGAAAGCGTCCATGTATCAATATGTGACATCCAAAGTGCTTCCGCTAGTGTGGCGTGGCAGTGGGGGAAAAGGAAACAAGAAGAGGTTGAGAAAAGAAAAGGTTGAGAACTACTGCTCTAGAGTATGTGTGAGTATATTGTACTGCATGGTTTCCTTAAAGCTATAATGAAAGGCCTTTCGAAGTTCCAAAAGGAACAGATAGTGGAAGCTCTTCTGGCTGGTGACCACAGAAGCACCGCTGTTGGGAGTATCAGATGACGCCTTTATGATAAGTAGAGAAGTGCTTAATTCATTTTTATGACTTAAAAAAAATAACACTAAAGAAAAGTAAAAAAGGATCACTTAAGCATTGCAAGAAGCTTGAAAATGCCACTTAGTATGTCTACTTAGTCTGTAAACTATATTAATCCTACCCTTTAAAAATAAAACTCTTCTTTTTTTCAATATACATTCATTAGTAATTTACTAGATTTAATTCAATCAATTTTATTTTATCTAATTCAACTCACCTATTGATTTAATGTATTTTGATTTATTTTAGTGACGAGAGTAATATTTTTGAATTTTATCTGTTGTCGTTGACTTCATGTAATATATTTATTTGTTTAATTTTTTTCTGCTGCGTTGTTTTTTAAGTTTTGTTTATTTATTTTGAGATTTTCTTCTGTATTATTTTGGATCTTACATTTTATACATTTATTCATATCTCCTTGAAATAAAATTATACTACCTCTGCCACAACACCAACAAGTTGCTACACAAACAAAAAAATCCCATTACAAAAATTCCCAAAATTTAAAAATACGCCAAAAAAATTTTACTGCATTTTTACCAACTTTTATCATTCATATCTAGGTGATTCTGATTTTAACTGCTTCTGTGCTGGTTGAATTACCAAGTTTTCTGTACATTTGCTTATTCACTCTTGTATATTACATTAGTTTATAGTTGTTTAATAAAAAGAAGCTGAATGCCTAAGGTGGCGACATTTGGCGATTTTTTCCACCCTGCTGTGAATGACGCATGCATCGGCGTTTCCTAATGAGTGTAATTTGGCTTTTTTTAAAGAAGGCAGCTGTTTAAGAAATTAAAAAAATTATAACATATTTAATTCCCAAATTTTTTAACATATATAATTTTCTTTAAATGTGCTAAAAAATGTTTTAAATGTTTCTCTAAAATCTAATGCACATTTAAAGAAATTTAAAGAAATTAGCACATTACTTGAAATTTCATAACTTAATTACAAAGCAATGAACTTTGTATTTAACAAATAGATTTTCTTAATTAGAATTGCATTTAATTACATTTGCTTAAAAAGTAAATCCCAGTTATAAAATAGTGAATCATTTATTTTTGAATAAATTATCTTAGTTAAAATACTTGTTTAATAATACCTATTTAAAACGTTAAACTTTTTCTTAAATAGATCTTTACCCATTATTATAAAGTGAAATTGTTCTTAGATTTCATATAATGTCATTTTTCTACAGCTTTTCTAAAGTTTGACTGGTTGAAGCAAACGATGTTGAAAACAAATGAAGCGAAGGTAAGAAAGTAAAATTAAACATCAAATGCCAAGATTTGCATGACAAGCGAAAATTATTATCAATCAAAATTTACGTGAACTCAGACATGGAAGGATTACAATACTTACCTCAGGAAGAAATGCCATTCACATCAGCTAGTGACCAAACATGGACGTTCTGTCCGGTGCCTGATTTGTCAGATATTGTGGTGGATTCTGTGAGATTCTTTAAAGGTATTGTACTTTGGTTATATTAATTTTCATATCAAGTAAATGAAGCATATTATTGTAGGAATTTTATGAATGTGTAATTTAAGATTTCATATTCAAGAATTAAAAGACAATAGGAAAATAAGTGTGGGAAAATATATATATATATATATCTCTTTAATTTCACACTTGTGAATTTAAAATTATTTCTAGAACTTGAGTAAAGATCTATTTTAGAACAATTGTAGTCAAATTGAGAAACAAATTATTAAAATGTTTTGTAATTTAAATATTTATATACATTTTAATATCTTAGTCATTCTTTATCACATTCAGTATGACCGAGTTTTCAGAAACAGCAAAATGTTAATTTGGCAATACGAAAATTCCAAATACTAAAATTTCCTTATTTGAAAACAGGCAAGGATGAAAATATTCCAAAGTTAGTTACAAATTAATCCGAATTATAATAAGAACGTGTTTACAAAGGATTTAATCTCAAATTTATCTACGAAAGGGAATATATTCTTCGAGAATGTGGGTCCTAAAACGTGACATTTGGTTTCAATGTACTGTATGTAAGGTGAAACTATCTTTTGATAAACAAGTAAAAAAAACTTTTTTTAAAAACAATTCCCACTTAGGTCAACAAAGAAAGATTTCATTTTAGTTACTTTTTACTAAATTTCGCACTGTCCATCTTAGAAGTAAAGGTCGATATCGTTAATTCAGTTTGTTTAGTCTACTACTTCAATTATTTTTGTGCTTTGATGAGATTTGATCCGAAAACTTGAAGATTCTTCGTTGATGGTCTACCAACTTTGTGTGCTATAATAAAACCATTTCATACTTCATTATATTGCATAAAGTCCTTTAAAAATAATGTTTACTCATTTCTTTTAAATTAGAAAAAAATTCTTTGTTTCTCGCATGTACACACTTTACATCTCTGCCACTAATTTATTTCGAAACCACGAAGTTCAATTTTCAAAAAGGAAGTAATAAACTTATTGGTAAAAACATAAGTAAATTTAAAAATGTAAGAAATGTAATGATAGATATGATAACTGTTGATGCCAACAGATGGCACCACTACACGATATATTTTTTCCTGCCATATAAAATTAAGTTTAATTTATTAAATTAATTTAATGTTTGAAAAACTGTATTAACTTCGAATGTCATCCAGTACAAGTTTAAAAAATGTATTTCAACTTGAGTGGATGAATTAACAGTATTTTATTAAGAATTAAAAATTTGAACAATATATATAGAGAAAGAGAGTGTGTGAAATAATTGTAGGAATTGAAAAAGAGTGATGAAGATGTAACTGCAGTAATTTGTAGGAGAAACAACATTGTCTTTTTGTAATTAACACATTCATTGAGTAATTTAGCCTTAATGTTCAATTTTACTCTATATTAACTGCAACCGTGTCATCTGGAGTATCAACCACATTACTCTACGTAACTTAAAGAGCAATTATGTGTGACCATTCTTTCACATGTTCAATTTACAAGATGTTCAATGGTCATTAGCGGCTTTATATCGCCAGAAATATGAAGCAAAAAACATAATGGTTTGTTTCTTAACAATAACTTTTTGAAAATGAGATAAATGGGAACGAGTCTCACAATTTAAAGTGTTTCATAAATCAATGCAAATGTGTTTCCAACGAAAGTTAGAATTGAACTCCTAAACTGTAAAAGTGAAGACCAGAAAGTTAACGATGAAGCTACGTTATGAAATAATGCAATCATTTTCATCGCTTCAGTAATTATTTAGAAATTAAAATAAGCAATATAATGCATGAAAAATAAACAAATTTTTTCTTCGTTGAAGGATATATTCTATTTACAAATTTTTGTTTTTAGATCTTATTCTCAAGCTGCTATTAATTTTTTATTTCATTCAGTTAGAAAAACTGAAATGTGTTTCAAAAGTTCTTTAAATACTGCAATTTAGATTGTTGCCATTTGTGTGTTTTTAAAATAGTTTTTATTTGGAGTAATTCATTTATACCCGTATAAAAAAAATATGCGTTTCAGGGCCTGAAATAGTAAGTTTGTTAGAAAATGCAACTAGAAAACAGGCATTAAGAATGAAGCGTCTTCTTCCACTTGATGTGCCATTAAAATATACATTACCTCTACCGGACATGGAAGTGTATTGGAAAAGGCAATGTCTGGAAAGATGGCCATCCACAGATGCGTGTAAACATGATAGCAATTGGAAGAAGATGTTCATCGAAAATTTCGTCAAAGACGCTATTCAAAATTTCATTCCGGAAGAATCTGATATCTCTGAACTAAAAGAGCTGCTGCAAACTTTCAGCACTCATAGATTTAAACTGATAATCCAGAAGTTACGAAAGAAAAAGATGAAAGATCTCCAAATTGACCTCAAAAGTGATGGTTTTGATTACGTTCTTGATGAATTCCTGGATTTAAGTGAAGAGTCATCCACTTTTGTAGACTTCAAGGCAGTCTTGAGCAGCTTAGCAGAGCTTGAGGGTATCGATTTCGCCATCAATCCCAGTTCTCTGGACCAGACAAATTACAGACTGCCTGCAGCTGACTTCAATTCACTTTTAAAAGGACTAAAGACGCTCCAAAAACTTGAAGAATTCCGATGTATCAATGGATTAATGTCAAATGAACAACTGAAGCTGCTCTGCAGGTTGTTCCTCAATCATTGCCATTTGCGCATTCTGGACCTATCTCATAATTTCTTTGACGATTCTTGTTGCAACTATTTGGCGAAGCTACTTTTGTGCTCCAGTTGCCATTTAGAACATTTGTTGCTGAAAAATAATAAAGTTACAAGTGATGGAGCACAAAGCATTGCTGCAGGTTTGTCGAAGAATAAATCTTTGATAAAACTAGATTTATCACTTAATTCTATTGACGATGAGGGTGGAGAATTTTTGGCAACAGTTTTGTGCGACCATGAGACCATGGAAGATTTGGACATGTCCAGAAATAAACTCCGTTCTTCGACTGCACTGGCGTTTGCGACATGCTTGATAAAGTCAAAATCACTTCGAAAGTTGAATCTTACGGAAAATAATTTGGGGACAGTAAGTATATTTAATTTTGTATTTGAAATAATTATGCTTTAATTAATGATAATTTTTAATGTGAAATGTAAATTTGTGATCATAATCATTAATATATGGATATTTTTAGAAAATAAATTCGTTCCAAAATGTTTTGCAGTTTCTGCCACTTCAATAGGAATACATCATTTTTATCTCATTTTTAAAGAAATGGAAAACTCAAACAAATAATTTATGAATTTAAAAGCAGTATGGAAAATTTACATAAAATGATTTATAATATGCAGAATTTAATAAGGTTTATTTAATGTTTAGAGAATGAAATTAAAAGCATATCCTAAGGAAGTTTTTCCCTATATTTTAAATAATACTGGATCTTTGTTATTAAGTTATGTTTATCATTAAGTAAAGTTTATTATTGAGTGAAATTTCTAATATTTAAAAATACAATGTTAATTAAAATTTAAAATTACTAAAAAGAAATAATATATTCAAAAAAGAAAAGAAAATATGCAATTGATGAATTTTTGATAATATATTTAAGTATGGAAAAATTATTGTAAGCATACTTCGTAAATATATCATGCTATCTTATTGATATCTTCATTAAATGCTATTTGTGAAATACTGTATATTGATTCTTATGATGAAAAAGGGATTAAAAAAATGCATATCCTAACCAGCTATAAAATGCGAAATTGGTTCGCTTCTTACTTTAGGATATTTTTACACCTTAAAGAAAATTCAACTAGCACATGCCGAATAAAAGGAACATTAAATTATTAATATCCAAGTCTAAGATGAGTTTAGAACCCAAAATCTGATGAGTTGAAGGTTATTGTATTAACAACTACTTAGTGTCTAAATTTACCTACATAGAAGTTTAAATGAAACGAGTAACATACCTAAAGCTGCGAATGTATTAACTATTCAGTATTAATGTATTAACTAAAACTGCATAACCATTATGTCCTGAATGTTTACCCTTTGAAATAAACAGCAAAAATATTTTTATTTATCAGAAAAAGTAATCCCTAATGATTACTTTTCTGATAAATGAAAATATAATCCTAAGTAATGAAATTAATCCCTAATGATTACTACTAGAAATAAAATTTGAAGATTTAAAAATCTGTAAAGTAGATCAGATAATCTTTTTTTTCCAGAAAATACATTCAAGACTAAATTTCTCTTTTAATTCTCAATTTCTATATTCCAAGTTGATTGGAAGAAAAGGCCAAAATGTAATAGATCATTAAAGGAGAAAATAATTGAAAAAAAGAATGGGGTTATCCCATTTAAAACAAATCTAATTTTCACGCATTTTGACAGTTATGCAGAAAGTATTTGATCCTACAATGCAAGAATAAAAAGCCCATTTGGTCTAAAGGAGTGAAGAAATCATTGAAAATCAAAAATTTGTTTAGCATTCAAATCCTCTACCTACTCTAAAAACAGCAAAATTTTAAGAAAAAAGTGTGTGAAAATATGAATAAGTGATTTAGATTTTTGCATAATCAACAAATTAAATAAATTCTCGGAGTGTCCTTGTGTGACATAATGACTGGTTGTCTCTTACTATAAGAAAGCGTCCGGCTTCTTTATACCATCTTGAAATATCTTAACATGCATTTCTCATAATGGCTAACAAAATAATTCTAAAGGAAACCCTCTTTATCGCGTGGGTAAAGATGTCTTCATCTGAGGATCAGGATTTCATATCCTGAGGATCAAGAAATTTCTTTTAGAAACCTTGATCATATTGCTCTTATTTCGCTCTAAACTGCTTGCTATTGAGGTGGTTTATTTGCCAGAATGTTGCCTTAATTGGTGATGTTTGAATTGTCATGGACAATCCCAGAACTATCCAGCATTTGAATGTGTGGTAGCATGTTGGTCATCTGGTCGGGATCTCCATCTTTCTTCTTGTGCAACTTTCTCGCACCCGCTGCATACATTTGCAATGGATCCCCTCTCATGTCGATATCCATTGAAATGAATGGTGTGGTGTCTTGATTAAAAATGCTGCTGGTAGTTCTTCTGCAACTGATGCCATCCTCACCTACATTGAGTTGCACTCTATTCAAAAAAGAGGTGTCGGGGCTATCTGGAGCACATTCCATCTGCTCATGATTGGTTCTCTGGTGGAGATCTGGGTGATTCCATTGCTTTCAAGGGTTCCAAGGCTGACAGAGCACATATTCTAGATATGCTTGTGGCTATGTTCGGGGCTTTAAATTTGAGGACAAAGGTAAACTCTTTCCTAACTGTTGTAAATGCGGTGTCGATCAGGCCCCAACACCTTCTTTTGTGTCAGGGATTTACTGCATGCGAGGATTTACTTGCTAATCCCCTGCTGTTTTTAGAGACAACATTTTCTCATAAAACAAAAATTATGCAATTTCAAGTAAATTTGAGTGTTGTGATTTCGAATATATTTATATATTACAGATATGTTTTAAAATAAAATGCTATAATGCTTATTTCATTCAATTTATGAGAAAATATGTTATAAAATGTAAAAAGTAAAACGTGAAAAAATAATACTGCTTATATTTTCAGATATTTAAATATATACAATCGTTTTTACAATATTTCTTTATAAAAAATGAATCGAACAATATAATTACTTTTAAAAAGAACACAACTGTACCTATATTCTTCAGAAGAAACTATAACGTCATGTCTTAACATTTTATTGATTTAAAAATCGTATTTTATATGGTTAAAAATAAAATGTTTCTTATATGTTCTAATGAAATATTTTAAAATTATTTTGCCCTTAAGTATAAGAAAACTATTATTTCTTATTTAAATTTTTAGAAAATAATTTGATTCTTCAGATTTAAAATTTATTTTCTATAAATGTCATTTTAATTTATTTTGACGAAATTTTGTTTTTCATCTACATAATTCAATTTAAAAATTTTTCTTGGTATGGGTTGACAGAATCACAAACAATAAATGCGTCGTATTAAGGAATCCAGTTTGGCGTAGTAATCTGCTGATTTGTTTCAACATTTCTCTCTTGGCGATGAGGTGAGATCAAATAAGATTCAACCCAAATGCTTTTAGGAATTTTGTGTTAGTTTCATTTCCTTGACTGACTTAAAATCATTATGTTATCAAGATTATATTTATTACACTATTATGTAATTAAAGATCATATATACCTTTTAAAAAGTAATATATTGAAGACTATTTAGTATTAAAACTTTATTTTCTTTTAAAAAATAAATAAATTATTGTTTTAAGGAAACGGCTTAAGGTCAACATAAACTGATATAACTTGGTAGAATGTGAAATTTTCCTTTAATTTGAGAAATGATAGACACACAGTTGTGTGACTTCATAAAGTAGCCAAACTGATCCATGTTTTATTCCCTGATCGCAGGAGGCCGGAGCTGCTTTGAGAGAAGCTGTGGAAAGCAACGAACTCCTGCATCACGTGGGATTAGAATTCTGTCAGATTTCCAGGACAGATGAAGACCTGATACGTCAGTTTCTTATTCGAAATCGCCTTCGTCTTAGCAACAGTCCATTCAAAAACAACCAAGATAATTTTTCGGAATATGTTATTTAGGTGTTCCATTTAAACTATAATAACTAATGCAACACTTAAAATTTGGAAATTGATAATCTGAAACAGTAAGAGAAATGAAAATCTATTTGATATCCATTATTTAAAAAAAAACAACAAAATAAGTAATGTACAAAAAAAATATTATATTTTATCTTAATTCCTACTTAGGTCAACAAAGAATATATTTATTTTAATTATTTTTGTGGAATTTTGCATTGTGCCTTTGTGAATTAAAGGACGATACCATTAATCCAATTTGCTTGTTTAGTTTATTGCTTTGATTATTTTGATGCTTCGACTATATTCGATCCGAAAACATTAAGATTCTAAGCCAACGTATATCAACTTTGCCTCTGCGAGGTAAATGTTTCATATCACTATATTACAGAAAGTTCTTTAAAGATAATTTTCATTCATTTTTTAAAATTAGAAAATGAATGAAAATTTTTTTAAATTAGAAAAATTCTCACTTTCTTTCTCTTTCTCTCTCACTAATTTATTTCAAAACCACAAACTTGAATTTTCAAAGGAATTAGTAAACTCATTTACAAACTATTAAAAATAAATAAGTTTAATGTAATGAGTTTAAAGAGGGAGATAGTAACCGTTTACAGATGACGCTATTACACAACCATTGTAGCTTTCTCCCGTATAAAACAGAAATTAATGAATTAAATTTGATGAATGAACCAATATTTGATAAAATTGTATTAACCTCAAGTGCCTATATTCTACAGGTTTAAAACAATGTGTTTCAACTTGAGTGGATCAATATTAATTATTTTATTAACAATGGAATATGCGAACAAAATATATATAAAGAGAAAGCGAACTAATAGTAGGAATTTAAAAAACACGATTTATGAAAACAAAAGAATTTCGAATTGTACAATGTTGTTTACTTTAAGGGCTCATTTACTTTATTGGATGAAATATAAAGTAAAACTAATCCTAGCTTTCGACTTTTATTTTTTTTTTTCTTATGAAGGTATTCGGTGAAAGCTTAAAAGATAATCAGCTGATTCAAGAAAAGACCAATGATGAGCTTTGAAAAAAAATATTGAAATATAATATACAGATATTTCTGACCAGAGATGATTAATTAATTATTAATAAATAATCCATTGCAGGGTAAAATGAATACACAGATTTATTTAATTAATGGTATTAAGTAACCACTGATTGGAACTACTAATGAATTGAAGAGGAATAAAATAGCCACATTTTAATTCCTACAAGATTATACCGATCCTTAAACTGTGGCCCCGTTAGCGTTAAAGTCTTTCTTACATTAAAATACTAGATATCACTAAGTTTACAATGAGGTGAACATCTTAGTAGCTTAAATTATGCAGCTTATAGAACATCTGCTGCTTCAGAGTGGGTAGCTTTTTTGGACGAATGAAATGCCTCTGATGAATATTATTTTTAAATTTACGACATAACATTAGTAATATTACTTCTATCTCTAATGATCTACTTTCTGAGAGCTTAACGTGTGCAGATATGAGAAAGCGAAGCAATAAAATTTCAAGAACAAAAACATATTCATTTTAAGTGAGACAAACTTAAGGTTCAGTTAGCAACAATTTCATTAGGAAGAGGTACTCAACACTCAATTGTGTTGTCAATCGAAAATAAAATATAATAAAATCCCAGTTCTGTAATGAGCGGCTGATGTTTAAAATTGCGAACCAAACACCGAAGTTGTAGAACACGCAGGGGAAGTTGAAAAAAAGCGAATCAAAACTGAAGTGAAAGAATGGGGGGATGACAAAAAGGTCAATATGACCACATAGAGCCACAATTATGAGGATGCAGGGGAAATAATACAGAAAAAAGAAGGGACCAAACCAAACAGCAGGCAAAGGAAAAATAATTGTAACTCCTGTTATAATCTCAAAATATCCCAAAATATTTATGAAAATCTACCAAATTTTGATAAATTAACAAAACAAATATCAAAATACACTTGAGAAAATATAATAAGAAATCACTTGAGACATCATTTTTCACAAACCTTTTATTTTAAGTATGCGTTCATTTAAGCTTATTAAACTTTTCACAGTTCTTTTTTCATTGATTGATGTATATTCTGATTCCATACTTGAAATTTAATAAGATTTAAAATTTTTACTGGTAAACAAGTGTGTTCGTAATGTCATATTTTCTATTTATTTTCAATAAACGAACAAAAAATTTTTTAAAAAATGAAGATTCTTGGGTTTCAAAGATGTTTAGAAATTTCTATTCACCTCAATGATAAGATCAAAGATACATCCTGCTTTTTATTTACCAGAGCATATTTGTTACTATTTTTAGAGCACGTAAAAGCTCTAGTGCCTCCTCTCAATAACATTTCTTAAACTTGATATATATATCCATCACTGAATAAAACTATTTTCCTCTGCTTGGCTGGATATTTTTATGCATGTTTATGTATATGAAAGATATGTATTTTTAGGTGGGATACATGTATTTTTCAATACGTTTAACTCTGTAACTTATAATGACTAGGTATTGAGACCGATAAATTGTTATCAATATCTGCAGATAATTACTTATTTTACACAGTGTAAGCATTTTGTTTTGCATCCTTTTTTAAAATGCAAATATTTGCAAATAAAACAAGCTTAAAAAATAGTTTACTTTGTAACTTTTCAACAACCTATAAAAATGTTCGATTGGATTCGATTTCCAATCAGTAGTTAATTTCAATTAGATTCCGCATCCAATCATTGATTAAAATTTAATTTGCTAGTAACATGGTAACTTTACAATTTACCAAACCTCCAAATAACCTAACATCTTATATCTCACCTATTTTTTTAATTATTTCATGTATTATCTCTTTTAAATGTGATTTGTTTTTTGCTAAATTTTTTTTAAATGAATCGTAGTAGCTTTGATATAATGCACAATTCAGATACATATATCACATTTAAACTACAGTATATATGAAAGTTTTGTTAACATTAATTTTTTCTCAATATTATCTTAAAGAGGTAATCTGTTCTCAACAAAATAATAGAAAAATAAAATTTTGTTTAAAATAAATATTAAATATTTATTTTAAATAAATATTTTCTGAATGTTTCTAAGAATTATTGTATAATTAACTCTATTAAAAATTGATGTTGATTCCCAATTATTTATTGAAACATATTTCTAAACATTGGCCTATTAATTGCCATAATTTCAATAAACACAGTATCGAGTTTTTTAATAATTTCTTTATTCTCTACAATAGTAGAATATCTGTAATTTTTGGATAGATATCCTTACTAAATCCATAATACAAAAAATAGTTACAAAAAATACATAAATAATAGAAAATTCAAAATATGTAACAATTAACAAAAACAAGCGAATAATATTGTTAATATCATTTTAATATTTATATACAAATTAATTTATTTCGAAGGAAGAATGTTTCAAAAAAAGTGCAAACCTGGATAAAACAGCTTATTATTATTCGCAAACAATTGCTTTGAGAACTTATATATTAGTTTATTGTTAAGAAATTAATAATAAATTTTAAAACCAGTCAATGAAATTAAACACAACTGATGTCTATTATAAATAATATTAAATAAATAAACTGTCATTCAATGCTCCTTCAGGAAAGTAAATCAGTTTAGAAATATTTTACAAGTCTTGTTAAATTAAAATATCTCCTCTCTTAGTAAACATCGCTGGTTTCTCATTTATTCTTGCTCGTAAATTATTGTTTTGGCAGAAGATGATTGGATCGCTTAAGGATCTGTTTTACCCTGGAGCACGCAGTAATCATCCGATGTATTTATATGCTTCAAATGTTAAGCCAATCTTAAAACCCATCATTTTGGGGCTTTGCCAAGCATAATGGGATGAATGGCACTTCATGATCGCCAAGGGGAATTTGAAATATTTGTTTGCGCTATGTTAGCTTATGTATTTCTTTTATATATGTTTGTTTTATATTGTTGTTCTTTGAAGAACGTAAATTTCCTTGATTAGCTTGTGGAGTCTAAATTATAAGTGATACAAGAGGTATTTTCCAGTAATTATTTTAACATGGAAACATAATTAATCACCGCTTCAGTGTGACTGACAGAGAACGAATTTTCACATCCAGCAGTCGGGGATTGTTTTTCTTCTATTCGTTTACATAAATAGCCGCACCTAGACATTGGCATTGTAGTTAACCTTCCCAGACGGAAGAATTGTATTATATTTGCTTTAATTGGGTATATTTTTGGGCTTGTTTAATTGGGTTTATTTCTGCTTTGTCGTAGTTCCAACTCAGACCGATATTTTAGGTCCTGTTTAAAATACCAGATAAAAGAAGTTTTAGAATAATGTTTTTTGATTTGTTCCATTGGTTTATTTGTCGCATTAAGATCATTTTTATAAATTAATAGCTGGTTCAACTGTGTAAGCATTTAGGACTTAGAGGCTCATCGTAACCAAGTGGAAGAGCAACGTTCATCAGAGAGAAAGGTGCCGGGTTCGATACAAGATACTGAACCGCAAGAAATGGATATTACACCTGTAACTTCTGTGTACATATCTGTCGGTGTGAATGCCAGGGAATTTTCCGGATTTCCCTTACAACACGTGAATACGATTCATTCTGAAAAGTTCTCCTGTAAAGAAACTTATTTAATTAAAATGCCTTGCAACAGTATTAAATAGTAAGATTGATACTATGCTGTGGTTAAACATTTATATATTAGGTAAGATCCATGAACTGGAAGATAGGGATAAGATCAATGCTGAAGCTGCATGTATGCCGAAGCTGATATTCTCCTATACATACCTTTATTCTATATTAAGAAAGTGACATTAGCTTTAATAAGCTTAAGAAAAATGTATTTTAATGAGAAAAAATTAAGCCGTGAGAGAAGATATACAGCTTAATGGTGTAGGGCTGTTCTGAAACATTTTTACAACAAACATTCCTCCCATTCAGGGAGGATTTTTCACAGGGTGGTTCGTATTGCTGAGTTATAAGGGAGAAAACCCGGAAGATAAACATTCCGAAAAATGTTAATACAGAATGCATAGATGACTACTTTCATTTCAACCCTCCATAGTTGCAAATGAAATGGCCTAAGAAAGGCGTTTTAATACACACCACGTAAATATCCTTCCAGGGAAATTTTTCAGAAAGTGGGCCATATTCCCGTCTTTCAAGGGAGGAAACCCAGAAAATTCTGAAATTTCATTTAAACAAATGTGCATGCAAAACACATAGACAATCATTTTCCTTTTGACACCTTATAGTGGAAAATATAATGCCCTAAAGCTATTGAAAGGCATTTTAATATGCACCACGTGAAAATCTTTCAGGAGGACTTCTCACCCAGGGTACCATACCTATGTCTCAAGAGAGGAAACCAGGAAACTTCCGTCCAATAAGCCAAAGACGTGCATTCAGATGGCAAAATGCTCAAAACCATTCATTACTGGCTGGAGTTGAAACCAAGACCTTTCTCTTAGAATAGCAGTAGGTACTGCAATTTTAATATTGATCCTATAATTTTCCTTAAAATTAGTACAATAATAATAATCATATGATTCGGCTTTATATTCAATACAATATTAATATTTAACAACACATTATTAAAAGATTTATTGGCAAATAAGGAGTGAAAATCTGTCTGCCAAGACTAATCCAAATGTTACAGTTTGAAAGTCATTTTTAGGTAACTTCATTCTGTTTTATAAATTGTATATTACTTTCTTCAAAGCAACATTTTAGTGAATAATTATATTTGCTAATTTATAGAAATAAAAATTATTAATGAATCAAAATCAAATTGAACCTTTTAAGAATAATGTATTTTACTTGGAACATCTGAAATAACATCTTTTTCTTTTTTTTTTTTTTCTTTTTCTTAGCACAATGAAATTCAAAATCACTTTATCCAATAGAAATGGACTATAAATCAACAGATAAAATTATGTTTCTTTTTCCTAGAAACAGTCATATGAATTATTATTGGGAAAAGATTCGTTATTAAAAACAACTAAACTATCACTAATAATTCTCAATTTTATTATTTGTAACAAAAATTCCTTTTGCGAACGTTTTATTGAAAAATTAAGTCTCTTATAACATCTCAGAACATAAATTTTTCTCCGAAAGCAAATTTGAATAGATTTTCCTTGATAAGACATTATCCGAGATTCTCCGTTTGGATGCGATTATCATTATGATAATAGAAAGAAAGCAATTCTGCCTCATTTTCATAGAAAATATAAAACTATGAATTATCGTTTCAAATCCCCGGGGGATAAATTTAATGAAAATTAAGATATGCGATAAGAAAATATTTATTTTCAGATAATCAGTATTCGTATTATTTTAAAATCATTTCAGAAAATGGATATCATAAAAGCAATTTTGCTCTAAAAGTTAAGTATTAATATTGTTAATAAGAGCCAAAAGGTCAAGCAATTACCAAGTAAATATTTGATGGAAAAAATAGAACAAATTAGTTGTATGCATTATTAATAGAATAAAAAGATTCAAAATTATAGATTAATGTAAATTTTTATGTCACTTTTATTATTTACTTATGTTCCTGGTTATTTAGTATAACCATTGGTTATATAAATAAGAAGCATTCTGTTATCAGCATAAAAATTTCAATTCTTAACTATTAGGTTGAGGAAAAAGAAATTTATTCTTCTTGCGGTGGAAGGTTATTGTAATTGATTTTATAAAATATAGTTTAAACAATTTCATATTTATGCTCATTGTAAAGGTGAAATTACTCACTGAAAAAAGGTCTTTAGTTTTTTCTGCTTAGTTCATTGAGTTGTGAGTTAGAGGGTGTTAAAAATGGAAGTCAACAAAAAGAAAATTCGGTATGTTTTATAGTTTTTCTTTGATAAAGGCAGTCATGAGGCTGAAACTGTGGAGGGACGATACTGTGTAAGAGCCAATTACGTAAATTTTCGGTTGAGTCGACTTCGTTCAAGTATGTTTCATGTTGAAAATGCACCTCACCTAGGGCTATAGTTTATAATGTCGAAAAAATCCCTGAAATGAATCGATTTTGCAAGGGAGAAAGTGTTATCAGTCGCAGCATCACATGGGACTAAAGATCGACCAGAAAACAGTTTTAAAATTGAATAAACAAA
>JAPDSC010123297.1:6136-27878 GCA_026290005.1 Latrodectus geometricus | reverse complement strand
AATAAGAGATATTATCATTTCGGTAAGTAAAATGAAAATACAAAACGAACTGTCTATTCTTCAAAACTATACTCTTTTAATTAAATGTTGGAAAATAACATTATTTTACTTCATACTCTGAGAAAACTTAACCATGTTAAGAACAAATGCTTAAGAAACGTATAATATCTGAACAAGTTAAAGCTGTTGAATTAATTAAGAAAGTTCATAATATATTATATTACAAAAGGACAATATATGCACAATGTTTTTCTTATATATTTTACAATGAAAAGAAAAGAAATGTAACAGACACATAACAGACATATCGACCTATCTTTCAAAGAAATATAATATTGATCACTCTTTCCTTAAATTATAAATTACTTTCTTATTTTCATAATTTCCTTCTTTGTGGCACCTGAAAACTATGTGTATAAACACTATATATTAGGAATGTATAATTAACTCAAAAATTTGATGTCTAATTGTAAATAAAAATAAACACATGAAATGTAATAGAATGTTATATAATATACTTGAAACTCTATATAGGACTATGTCAAATCAAAATAATAAATGGTGTATAACATAATATTAAAAAAAATTACTATATTATCATAATATTCTTTTGAAAATGATTCTAATAAAATTTAATTTCATCTGAAAAGTTCTAATGCAGAAGCGACTAATTGAGTACTTAATATAAAGTACTCAATTATAAATTACTGTCAAGAATTTTCTGTAAGAGTGTGATTGCTATATACCGGGTGATTATAATTAAAGTTCCCATATAACTGGTATCCTACAGCGTGAACGGAATGCAGCGAAATTTTGTACATGTGTTATACACATGATGCACTCACAGAAATTCAAAAAAAATGTTTTGTTAGCAAATGTCCACCAGATAGTGCCTTTTCAAAAAAAATAGGAAATGTTACAAAACTAATAATTAAAATGGAATACAGAAACTATATTAACAATCTAATACAATGATTATAAGTAAGGAAATGCGAAACCAGAAAAAAGCTGCTAGTTGTAGGGAAAAAATGTCAAGGTATGCATGCTTAAGAAGAGGAAGCTTTATGCAAAACAGCTTAGGGCATAAAAAGTTTTCAGACGTTGTCATGTTTAAGTCGATGCTTTCGGCTATACTAATAACGGTCTTTTCAATGCAACGTGCATTATTGGTGAAGCTGTTTTACGAAAACAAGGGGAATTTTTCTTGCAGTTCATAGCTTTCACCATAGTAACAACCTACGGCATAGCTAATGTCTACTAAAGGTATCCAGGCAATGATTAAAAGATTTGAAAAGCCGGAGAAATTGTGAGTTCAACCTGGAAGAGGACATAAATATGCCACACTGATACTTGTTAATGAGATCAATGAAGCTGATGACGCATGGTCTCAGTGGGGGCAGTAACTCGGGGACATTTTTTTGATAAACAGATTGTTCTTATAGAACAGTCCAAAAAAATATTCAGAAACATAATACACTATTCCCCATTCAAGCTTCACCATACCAAAAAGCTCCTACATAAAGAGGGACAAGTCACAACGTCTCTCAACCGCTATCAGTTTTCTCAACAAAATGACTGTTGATCTCAAATTGCTTTAGAATATTCTGCGGCGTGACGAGAATCATTTCAATCTCAACGAGACAATCAACACACAGAATTGCCGCATTGGGGCAAAGGAAAATCCGAGGATCCTCATAGAAATTCCCCTACAGTCTCCAAAAGTCGCTGCCTGGTATGGGTTCACAGAGACGTTCATCCTTGAGTCATTCATCTTTGAAGAATGCTTAACGTGGATCTATAACATGTTCTATTACGGGCCTTCGAAACCATGACATGCTTCAGATGTTAATTAAACCACAATTTCTACAAAGGAAGATTCTCCCATCGATTTCCAGGCATGATGATTTGCGCCCACATAATCACGAGTCCGTGAGGGCACTTATCAAAGGAAAGAGTTATTAGTCGCTCCTTTCCTAATTTATGACCAACACATTCTCCGGATATCACTCCACGTGATTTCTGGTTATGAGACTATTTAAAAAGTCTGGTGTAACGTGGAGGTGTTTCGAAGTTGAATAACTTAAAGAAATCGGTAATGCTTCACGTGCAAACCCTCATAACTGATCAGTTTCGATATTTGTTGAATACACTCTCCATGGACTTAAATTTTTTCAGGTGAATGAAGGTAGTCAGAAAGAGCACCGTTATCTACATTATCCTGGACACAATAAAAACTACTTGTCATGTGAAATTTTGTTCTAATCTGTTCTTGTTTCTGCAAACTGAACTGTTTTGTTTCTCCTTCAACTTTAATAAATGTTGCTCGATGACAAGGTGATGGGTCAATAAATATTAACAATGTTTCTCAATTCCATTTTGTTCCTTTATTGTAGCAAATTTCAAGTTTTTTCTCAAAAAGATGTCCTTTGGTGGATAATTTGGATCTAAATTTCGAATTTCTATGCGCACATCTCGTGCATAAGGCATATTTAAAATTTCGTTGCATTTCGTTCAACAGTTTGCGTTATAAGATGCCAGTTATAGGGAAAGTTTAATTATAATCTCCTTGTATAGTACTAATTAATTTCAAACAGTAACATATTAAATTCGATAAATTTTTAAATGTTTTCAATAAAAAATAAAGTTTGATATTATTAAAAACAATATTTTTAATATTAAGTGTCTAATAATGCTCAGGTATTATATAGTGTTTCATATAATTTCTCAGGGAGAAATTTTCATCAAATAAATTTTAGAATAATTCAGTTTCTCAATGTAATGAGTAACAATAACTGACACTTAAGTTATTCATAAAATATCATATCTGCATAGTGAACTTACAAATCGAATTTTTATACACACACTGGTTGTTTTTTAAGGATTAACAACAAAAACTTCATATTGATTTCTGAGACACTTTCTAAAGTTTGGGTCTGGTGTCTTGGATCTAAAATCAGCAATTATTTCTATCTTCAGATTTTATAAGCACAATTATTCATATCTTAACACAACTACATAATTTGATCATTTTTAAACTGACATATGATAACACTCTTTTTCAAATAATTCCAATATGTTAATTAAATTTAATTATATTCTATTAGATGGATAAATAAGAAAAAGAAAGGCTTATTCTTGTGATAATAAGTTAGAATGTTTATTTAGTTTTTAAAATAAAACATATTCGCTCTTTCAGAAAACAAATAAAAAAAATTCCATATGTATTTTGATTTTTATTTAAATCTGTCATATAATTATACATACTTATTAACTGATAAATCTTCAAATACACTTTAGAAATATACTCATATATTACGAAATTTTTTTTTATCATATTACAACTTCCACAGTGGATGTTTTTCAAATCAAGGTCAATAAACTTGATGAGTTTATTGATTTTGATCTTTAATTGTTATAAATTTAATTTTTAAACAAGTGATGGGATTAAAACATGGTACATCGGAAATTTTCTCAAACTCCTAAAAGAAATCACCAAAAAGAAAAATGGTCTGTTATACAATTTAAATAGAATGAGCTATTTTAACACCAAATTTTCAGGCATTGTCATTATTGTACTCGCTATCATCCATTTACTACATCGATATTTTTGCCAACGCAACCACTCTTGTTTTCCAAATTCTAGAAAAATAGCAAGTTTTTCGCTCTTTCAAATTACTAATCAGCGTTTCGTTAGAACAATTTTTATTCATAGGAAACATCTATGTGTGTAAAAATATTTCAGTGGAATAAATGCATAGAATGAAAATATATGAGGGATTATTCATATGGTGAAAGTTTATAAAATATCCGAACATGTTTAAAATATATTTATGCCAAAATGATAAATATTTCCTTCCAAAATTTGATCTGAATATCGAAAAATACTACTTATTTTCAATGAAATGTGCTTTAAGCCTTGGGAATTTAAAAATGTGTTTAAGTAAAAAATAGAAATTTTTAGAATACACTTCCATTTTTATCCCTCTATAATTGGAAAATATTTATTCACTAAAATGCTCTTTATTTTATATTTCATGGATATCAAATAATATTATTCAGTGAGCTATATTCAGATTTAGTCTTTCGGTCAATACAGTTTTATTATTTTTCATCCTCAAAAATATGCTGGCTAAATTCTTTTAAAAATTCAATTGTCGTACGTTTTTCAATATAAACAACTAAAATAAACTTTAAAATGGTGCATCCAAATCAAGCTCTTTGATTATTTTATAACTCACGATATTTTTGATAAAAACAAAATGGCATATTGAGGAAAAGCATTAAAAATGGTACGAGAATATTTAACTGATATGGAAAAATGTTGTGTTTAATAATCACGCTTTTCTAAACTATATTGGTAATCAGGATAACATAGATAATCGCTAATGATAATGATAATTAATTTCACTTAGCAATTTGATATTTTAATCACATTAATTAGTAATTTAATTACATTTATTTATCCATACGAGGATAAAGATTCTTATTTAGACTCACAAGCTAAATGTATAATGATGTGTAAATAATGTGCTAAAAAAATAATGCACTCTTTAAATGTTTCTCCACTCATAAAAATCATCTTGCCTATTTTTGAAGAGGAAAAAAAATCTAAAATTTCATTTTGAGCTTTTGCAAGCTCGCTGTTTGTCATTATAAATGTCATGAGAATGTCATGTGTATTGTGATAATTTTAGATAATTTTGAACTTTGATGTTTTACTTATTACAAATCATTTATCATAAACACAAAGTATGCATTTTTAGAAGTCTTTTTGCAATGATTTATAAATTCAAAATTACCATTGTCAGTGTTACATAACATTTTGAAAAATACTTTCGTTTTAAAAACTTGAGTAAATTATCTGCTATCAGCATTATTTCATTCGATGACAGACGTAAACAGGCAATAAATATTTTGTTAAAATGCCGTACTATTTTATATGTCATTGTAGAACTTAAATGATAATGGTTTTTACTACAATGTTATATATCATGCTGCATTCTTTACTGTATATTTTTGAAGCATTTACTTGTAAAATTATTTGTATTTTTAAGTAAAGTTATTAAAAATGAATGATTAATCTAGAGAAGCAAAAATATATCATATCAATAGAAAGATTTTGTTATTTTAAAAGTAAACTGACAATATTTACCAGAACAGCATGAAATAAATGATTAACAATGTTTTAATAAAAAAACGTGAAGTAAAGAAAATTAATTTCATAACTGTTTAAAACAGTATTGCAATATTTTTCCTGAATAATTAGTCAAAATTTGATAGGAAACAACAATGATTTTAATTTATGATTAATTTAATTAATTATAATTTAAGATCACACACATGGTTACTTAAAAAGACTGTGCACGTTATTAATTTTCAAACTTATTATATTAAGAAATTCATAATTTTTACTAAATGTATCCGTTGATAATTTGAATAGAAATTAAATTTAAATTTCCATACATATTAAAACTACTCAAAATTTAAATATCTTATTTTTACATTTTTAATAGTATTTGTGTTATTCAGCGTACACTGTTTTCTGTAAATTTTTAAATTGCTCTGTTCCAGCAAAACCAAATTACACTTTACAGATTGAAATAAATATTATATTTTCTTTATTTCCATTTGGAAAATATTGTTGATTCAGTTTTAAAAAAATATCAAAAAATGTATATTATTAAAATCCCTTTTTAATAATATTTTTCTATAGAGTTCAATATTTTGTTAATATAATATTTTCTATAGAGTTTAATATTTTATACATAGGATTTTTTCTTTAATATTTTAAAATTTATTTTTGATATATTTGATAAATATTAATTCATTGTATCAGAAATACCGTTATGGAATATAGGGTATTGAATTGTATATAATCTTTTCTTTATATTTCCAAATGATAGTAAATTTATGGTATTGTTTCATGTGTGTGTATGGGTTAATATTATTAATTTGAGTGTTGAAATTCAGTGAATACATGCGTTCAATTTATAATACTATAACATATATGTTCTGCAGTAACAGAGAATAAGTACCCTCACAAAGCAGTTGCAGTCCAATCAATTTAGGCTTGATAGATGATGCCATTGTGCTGTTCATTATTGAACAATCGACAGATAGTTGCCCGTTGGTACACACGCTAGTTCAATTCCCTTACTCTATGGGAGCCATTGTTGTGTTGAATAGATTTTGCTTTCATGGTGGTGGAATGTGGTTTATTCATTTACCATAAGAAAGGTGAATTTCTTGCATTAAATTCCCAAATAGTATTAGATTTATTTGATTTCATTGACGACAAAAAATGATCTTTTCTGTATCAGAAATAAAATTAAATGTACTTACAAGATTTCTTTTAGTATTTAAAGTATGCAAATATTAATATTAGAGTTTTTTAAATTTTAATTTAAATGCCTAGTGTTATTTTCTGCTTTTTGTATTACAGAGGTATTTTTAATATATTCACAAAGATATTCCAAATTTTAACAATAACTCCCTCGAAACAATGACTTAAATAGCTAGAATAACATTTGTCTTCATTAGATGACTAATAATACGTTTAACAAATTCATTTTTTTAATTTATAAAATGTTTTTACAAATATATGTATTTGTTATCTCCTTATATTTGTATAATTAATGGATACTTTGAAAACTAATTCAATTAATGCAAAGAAATAAATCCACATGAAAACTTATGGCACAGAATATACTTTAAATCTTAAAAAATAACGAGAACAATCATAAGAAAAACATGTCCTATCAAACAATCCTTTTGTTTCCAGGAATAACACATAAACACAATTTCAATTACAACACTTTTTCTTAAATTAAAATATACATGTACGAATGTATGTGTGTGTAATATGCATATATATGTGTAAGTTCTCATTTATCATTCAATCTCATTTGGTGTCTTTTACACGATATAACTACACTTAAGGCACTTATATCCTAAATTTACTATATATATATATATATAGTGAAGAGAAATGCTTCATAACAAAAGTATAACCCTCTTCTATGCAAAAGAAATTCAGGAACTGTAAATATTTTTCAACGAGACAATTTCTGAGAAAATTGAATGTTTAGATTTCGGGATACATAATTTTCCAACAAAAGAAAAGGATAAAAAATCAGATTCGAAAAGTTGTTTTTCCTTAAAACTTAAAGAAAAAATAAAATTTGTTTACCGAAAACTCCCTTTTCAGCCACTGTAAAAAATTTAATTTCACCATGAGAAATGGATTTAAAAGCTATTTTTAAACTTTTATTTCGTTCACTCAGCCCAATGCCAAGATTTTCACTCCATATCGCATTTACAATGCTCGCAAATTGCTGTTTTTCTTAGAAACCAGTTTTAAGGAATATCACAAGGGGAGACTAATCTTTACTCTTTTTTATGCTACCGAAACTATCGGGCTTACTTTTTGGCGGTCTCCCTACTCCTTCAAAAGGAAAGACGTTTTACCTTTGTAAAAGCAAGGTAGAAGCTAAACGCGGGCCTCTTTTATACTCCCCCAACGCTTCTATTCTTAGGTTTTGAAAATGGAGAGAGAGAATAAGACGAGTGTGTCTACCGGAACAGTTGCTGCCGAGTTTTCCGGAAGATATTTCAGGTTGTCCGCATCTGTGAGTAATGAATGAAACAATCATTCCAACGTTAGCACCAGAATGAAAAATGGTAGAAAATGTGTCATAACGAATGGTTGTGCGTGCCACCGGTATCGAAAAGGGCGCGTTTCTGTGGGTTTTAGATTGAATAATATATCCAGCACTGCTAATAAAATGATCTCTTAGCTGTAAAATCGATCTTTTGTATTGTTATATGATTAACGTAAGACGCGAAAAAGTCATAATATACTTTTTTAACCATTCCTTTATAATTTACTTGATATTTAAGTAAAGACTACGAGAAAATGCAAATTTCAGCTATTTAGTAGGGTTTACATGGATTTCTGTAACTCAAATATTACACGTACCAATACTGATGTCTCATAGCATTCATTTTCCTAAAGATACAAATTAATAATTTAAAGACTACACACACATATTCAACACAACACAGTTAACTTTATGACAAAGTGCTAAATAGCTAAATATAGTTAAATACGCTAAAGCATTATTAAATTTAACATAATTTTAAGAAATTAAATTCATCTATAATACACCATATAAGGGATAAGGGTATTAATTTGTTGCCAGTAATATGACCAGAATTTATTCCATGGCTAAAATGAGGAAATTAAGAAAATATATATGTAATTCTCATTATGAACAAGTAAGAAAAGTGGCACTAACAAAAAATATATAATTGTAGTTATGCTATAATTTACTATGATTTGCTTTTTATCATTGGCTTTGTTATTAAAGATTTACTTACTACCAATGATTTTTGATATTTTATATCAATATTAAGATTTTATAATGTATTAAATTATAATTAAGATTTTATAAGATTTTATAAGATGTAAATCGTTTTGCTGATCAAAAAATTATACCATATTTTGTTAAACCAGAATATATAACCTTGTTGCACTAAAAATTAATTTTCATGATTTTCTAAAAAAATAACCATCTAAGCAGACTGGGATGGATAATTATTTTACCAAAGGATGTGCTGTGCTGGAAAAGATCCTAGAGAATCATTTGAAACCAAAAATCCGATGCAGATTGGTCACGTATTGCTTATGACGTACCATAAGGTTACTTTACGTTCAATATTATTAAAAGGAAAACTTCTAAGATCAAAATTAGCACAAATAATGACTTCCATTTATAAGGATACAAAATCAGAGGTCAATAACATAAGAACCAAATTTTTCTCAGATATTAGACTTGTAACTCACTTAGAAAAGATTTTAGAGAATTGGTTCAAATCAAAAGATCCAATACATATGTTTGTAGATCACATATTGTTTTATTAAATTCCACAAAAAGTTTTTTTCAATAGAAATCATTACTTTAAAATTTCTAACCAAAAGATTTGTACAGGAGATCAATTTCATTTAAAACATTTAAAAAAGTTTAAATGTAAAGAACATAAGTATGATTCCCTTTTTATTCTCTGAACTTCATTTTAAATCCTTTGGAAATAAGAAAACAGAAACCAAGAAATATTATCTCTGTATGCTAAATATCTTTGATATTACATACAGGGTTAATAATAAAACTGGAAATATTTAAAACATGCACTTAAATTGCTCCATCTTGGCAATAAAATTTCTTCTTCATTAAAATCGATGCTTGTGCTTCTTGGACCAAATACATCTTAGAGATGAAACACAAAACATTTCACTTGATCTATTTTCTTGAAAATTTTTAAACATCAGAGAAATTACGTAATCGTCGTTTACATGCTGAAGATGTTATTTGAGTATGATTACAAATCGATACTTTTAATTTATTTCTAAGAAATAAATGACTTGAACATGTAATCTTTCGAAAATTTCCTATCAAAACAGCAATAATTTTTACTGACAATTTGAATGCTCCTAAAGTTTTTTAAATAATTTTAAGATCTTCCGTATATTTCAAACAGTTTAAAAAGATATCACCACATTGATACTTAAATTTCTCTTTCTTTGAATCATTTGAGAAAATAAAATTAAATGCAAAATAATTTTTGTTATTATAAATTGACTCCTAATCATATTATCATTTTTACTAAAATTGCAAAACAATTTAAAAATAATTCATTTTAAATTCTATGCTCAATATGCAAATCAAGCCGCCCAACTTGTCTAGTGGTTAGCGTTACTGACTACGGATGAGGAAGACCTGGATTCGAATCCCGGCTCGGGCATGGATGTACCTTCTCTTTCTCTCTCTCTCTGTTTCTTGTCCTTTCCCCAGATGATGGATGAATGTGGCCCGCCCTATAAATGGGTTTGTGGTGGTGTGACATGGGCTATGCTACTCGTACCTTCGTGACTTGGTTCACAGGTGCCCACCGGGTAACGATAAAATGAATAGCAGTTTCCGGCCTTGTTGCGGCAAATGGGCTAATGTTACTTACTTGCTCAAGGGTGCCGCCATTATAAATAAATAAAATATGCAGATCAATCTATTAACTGTTCTGAAATCAACAAAAATCAGCAAGAAGTTATTTAAAGTATTGCTTGACAGAAATGTACTAGAAAACTAGTATTTAAATTAAATAATGTGAAATTTATAATTGATATAATGAAATAAAACAAGGAAAATATTATTTACTTTTATTAGTTTCAAACTCGTACACTTTTAACTAAAAATTTCATTCTTCTAATAGCATTGCAAAAATGCATTTGAAACAAATATTTCCAAAGACTATAATAAATTATCATTTTTAAATGAAACTTTTAAAGTGATTTACTTTAATAAATTGTAACAGTGAGGAATAATTAGTATAACTTTCTTTCTTCTTTGAGATGATAAAAATATTAAAAACTGACAATATCTAAAGCATCAAAACATTTCTAGTTAAAAAAATATACTAAAATGTTTGTATAGAAAACATTTATAAGTAGCACAAAAAGCTTTACATTTTTTGCTCTTTTTCAATTAAGAAAATAAAATATTTCAGTAAAGGTTGAATCATGACTTTTTTAAAAAAAATCTAATAAGAAATTTGTTAAAATGAAATTCTTTTTTCTTCCTACTAATATAGTTCTACTCATGGAAAAAATTAATAATGCTTATATTATATAGAAATATTAAAAACCAATATACCTAATACATCTAATGTATACATTAGTTAATTTAAATCGCTCATTAAAGATATTAAATGCATACATCCACATAAATTATAATGTAAATTAAAAATGTTTTTAAGACATTCCTGATAAAAATCAAAAGTTAAATTTTAAAAATTGTCAACTTTCAACTGCAAAATAATTTCTTAACAATTTAACCTTTTTATCACTCTTAATAACAATTTGTATTCCAAATCTCTTGATTTTAAAAATTGTTTATTTACACTTGCATTTGATGAGTTATAAAGCTTTAAAAGAGAAATTACTTAAAAAATTTTAATTCTTTAATCACTAGGAAAAACATTGATCAGTAAAAAAATTACAACGTAGACTAAAAATACTGATTTTAGCTATCGAATTTTCTTTTAAATCAAACCATTTTGTAAAGTCTTTAGCACTTGTTGTGAGAAATGCATCACACTAAAGACAAAGCATCTTCTACTTACTTCCAAAAAAATCTAAAATGTATCATTAGTTGAAATTAAGAAAACACTTAATTAAATTTTAAAACTAGAATGTACTTCTATGAAACTTATACCATGTTTTATAAGCATATTAATATTAATTTATTTAGGTTTTGCTTTATAATTATTATTCCTTCACAAACTGGGATCATTTTTAGTTCTTGTTTTTACCAAATAAAAAATTTTCATTACTCAAATAGTGTATTAGAGATTTGAGAGTAATTTCTCTCTAATCTCAGATTTCAAATCAGAATGAGATTCAAAATTGATCTTAAATTAAATCTATGAAAACAATAAATAAAACGAAACCGAAATAAATATAACACATTTAGGATTTCGAGAAATAAAAAATCTTTCGTAAATTCTAAATTATATACATCAAAGAAATTATAGTTTTAACTTCCTAAATAAAATATCTTATAAATAAGATTATAATATTTTTTCATAAAAATGTGCACTTTCAAGCAATCATCAAACGTAATTTTTTCTGATATGTATCTGCCAACACTGGTGCATAACTTGTGTGTTGCGTCACACCTATATTAATAACAAGTTATATATATATTGTTCATTGTTAAAAATATTTCTAAAGGTATTATCATGCTGGGTGGACTTAGCTTAATGTTGAATATCCAAAATTTTTCAAGAAATAAAACATGCGAAGTACTATTTCGAACTCAATTTTTATTGAAGAAAAAGTTGCATCAAGAAAATTAAATGTATATCTTATTTTATAGAACAGGAAATTCTTGAAGAACTAAAAATCTGGCTGGGACATCTCTTTTTACACTGATTCTTTCTCTTCAAAGAACATTTTAATTAAGTGATACGTCATTAATTACTTACAAAGAAACTTTAATTCATTATTTAATTTACTTTGATGGTATTATTTTAAAATTTACATTCTAGAAAGGATATTTAAATATGCACTCAAAAAGAAATGAAATATAGTGATTTGTAAAGAGATATTTTTAAATTTAAAATAATTTATAAATAATAAATAGTTAGAAATTTTGAAATTATATTTTTCAAGTCCTTTTTTTAAAAAAAAAAATATGCTGTTATACGATTCTGATAGGATTAACTTGCGTAATTCATTTCGATTTTTTTTTTTTCAGATTTTGGAAAAGGTCCTTGAAATAGCAATTAAGTTTTCAAGTTTAAAATAAAAATCCTTACTTGGTATATTCCTGTGGTGTCTGATATAAAATAATTTACAAATTGTGAACATATAATACTTACTATATCTAACTTACTTACTATATCAGTGGTACTTACTATATCAATGTCTTGATCGAACGGATGTTAACTTAGAAGTTGTGCCGATGTTAATTTTATGATCTGCATAGTCAAAAATATACTTTTTTCATATCACCGTATATTTTTTACCATCTTAGAAGGTGATTACGAAGCAAATAAAAAAAAATAATATATGAATATATAATTTAATTTTAAAATTAAGAATTATTGCATTACTTTTCAAATTGCATACATATTTCTCTCTCTTCCAAGTTTGCAGGCCACATGATATAGTGTTTTAGAGAATACTATCTTTTGTTTCATTATACAATTTTAATAACTCATTTCAATATATACTTCTATAATTAGAAGAATAGACTAAAAAAATATGGCTTAATATTTATAGCATTATATTGTTCTTAAATTTCTCAATTGAAACCAGCTGCCAAAATATTCTAAAATATATAACTGCTTTAAATTATTGAAAAGGTAAAAAAATATTGTTCTTCTACATGAATGCATTAAATTTTAATGTTCTATGGAAATTCCCAACAAGTAAATACCAGACAAACGCGATTTTTTAGAAAACACCTAAATAAAGTACTTATTTATGTATTGCCAAATCTATTGAAAACTTTTCATGTGTAAATCTTTTCTCAGCTGCTTTTACTATTACTTTTGAATTTGAAATGTAAAATAACTTCACTGACTGAATTTAAGTGCGATGCATGAAGAATGTGAAAAAGTTACGCTTTTGACTTTCAGCGTCTGCCTCGTCTGAAGAGACTGTATAAAAAGCATGCTTCTTTGTTGAAGGTGGCACTTGACGGGAAGAGGGGTACACGTGAATGATTTTCTGTCTTAAGAGCTTCAGCTGTTGTCGGAAGCTGTCTGCACCAAGTCATTGTTAAGTGGCAAATGAAACAGCTGCTACAATTTATTTTATGAGAAGATGTCGTTGTAACGAATGTTTACAATCCTTTCTGGGGTGCTTAAGTGATCCATCTTCTTTTCCGTTTTTTTCCACATGAATCAAATAGTCAAGCACCATGAAAGAAATTAAACAGCATTTGTTTAAAAAATGTATAAGGATCCTGTCTATATATTTCAACACATATTAAAAATGCATGTAAAAAAATCACATCAAATAGAAGTGTCTGATAATCATTAAATCTAATTATTTCAATTTATAATAAACTATTAAATCATTAAATTATTGGGTTACCAAAAGAAAATAAGTTACAGATTAATTTATAGAAAAATAATTTATATTCATACTAGTAGATTGTCTTATAAACACCCCAAAAGTACTTTTATTCCAATTCCTTTTATTAGATCCCTTCAAAATATATTAATACCTAATGAACAAATATTATGTTATAAGAAGGGATGAAATTGTAGAAGATAAGCAGAAAATATTTACTAACGTAATGGCTTTTTCTAACTACAAAAATCTAAGCTAGTTAGCCAAATATATATATATATATATATATATATATATATATATATATATACAAAAACATATTTATTAAATTTTATTCAAGAATAGATTAAGAAATTCGATAATTAGAAAAGCACACTGCATAAACCACCTTCCCTAACTATATATATAGTTTTATCAACTTTCTTATTTGTCAAAAAAGGTCATATTCTTGTATAAACGTAATTTATATTAGTAAGTAAAAATGTTTGAACTCAGACTAAAAACTACACAAAAATTTTAACATATTATATTATTAACAGTTTTTATTTAATTAGAATTCAATAGAATTTCTTAAATAACTGATTATGATGCTTAGAAATTTAATAATTGAATTTTTTTCTATGCATGAACAGTATCAATCTTTATTGTTTTAGGTCAGATGACCAATATTTAGAAAGTCTAGATTTATCTTAAACTCTACTACACTAAGGACAGATTTATCTTTGAGCATTATGATTCAATCTACTCTTTTTTTTTATTTTTTATTTCACATTATTCCTTAAAAATATTCACAGAATAAAATTCACCTTATAGGATTTATGTGGTCTGTGTTTCAATTCTATTTAACTGAAATATAAAGTCCCACTTTATTGTTTTAGGTCATGGTAGATTTTCATAGACAGTTATTTTATATCACATTTATTATCTCAAGCAAATATTTGATTCGGATTTTGACATATAGTATGGCAGATCACTTTACTATCCTCCATACTGATATAGGATTTAATTATGCGTCACGCAGTATGAAACGAAATTTCTTTGCCATTAGATACAGTTTTACCCATATACACTTTTACCTACATTTACTATATATACTTTTTTACTTTTCATGGATATCTTGATCACTTTAAAATTGAAGAAATACATTGAGGCTGTTAAAATTGTAGCAAAAAAAGCTTAATTATTGTATTAAATATATCTGATTATGTAAATTATAACTTTGTTATAAAAAGGTTACATGAAAATTGACAAATTAAAAATTTTTTAAGTGCCTTTAACATTTTCTAAATTTTATGCACATTGTTTATATTTTGTAAAAAATGTTAAGATAAACCTTTTCAAAATTTGAACTTCGTTTCTCTGATTCTTTATTGTGAACAGAGCATTTTAACTGAGTCATATTTTTAAGGATATGTTATATTATTTGCTGAAAAAGGAAGTTCTTTTTGTACATTTTTCCTATAAACTGAAAACAATTGAGTATAATAATTATTTATAATCAAGTGAAATAATTATATATAATATAGCTTTAATTTTTTTCTTAATTCCCTAATATTTGTAATATTATGCTCAAAGAATGTTCTGAATTATGCCAATATGACTCAAAAAGTCATACCTTAACTTAAGTTAAAATATTTCAAAAGTATCCTCCGAAGAAAAACCATTATATTTATTTTTTGACTCTTTTATTTAATGTTTACTTAATTTTGTTTGATAAATGCAATAGTTGAGAAATAATAATGGAAGAAATATAACAGAAAAGTATCCAAAGTTTTTTATACCACTTTAATTTGTTATTTTGCATAAAAAAGATAAAATGACTAGAATTTATGTTTGAAATAATTTAAAACAGACTTTTAAAAATGCATGTAAGCAAATTCCAATAGTTCAAAAGGATATATTTTTATTCTTTAAAAAGATTAAATGTCAGAGAAACTTTTATAATATAAACTAAGCTTAGAATTTTAATAATCTTTTATAATAACAAATATTTTTAAATATGAAGATTTGCGCATCTAAAAAAATCAAATATTTTAATCATGAAACTCAAAGAAACTTTTAATCTTTTTTAAGGTCATTTCATCTCAGAAATACAATTCTTGATAACAATACTTATTTAATAAAAGAAAGAAATAACAAAACAATTTTAACAGTAACTTATTTTAATGCCCTGTTCAGACTATGTAAGGATTTCTCTAAATCTCAAGAGTCAAGATTTTTAATACCAATTGGATTTCTGGTGCATTTCCTTCTGTATTGATATTTTTAACAAAAACTTCATTTTTTTCAAAGTGACACTTCTTATTTAAACATAAAAATATCAGCATCTTTAATTATTTATTTTTTTTACTTTTGGAAAGAAAAATATTTAGTCCTTTTAAAAGAGATTTGGAATTCAAAACAACTACCACACACTTTTCAGTTAGATTTTAAGACTATTAAATCTTAAAGATTAAGAAATAAACAGTTTATAAAAATTGAAAAAGAAATTTATAAATTTATGAAAAGTTATGCATTTATTTCACATCAAACTTTTATCGATATTTTATAAGGAAAAACTTTTATAGATGTGATCTTTAAGATATCAGATTAATTAGTAATTAGAAAAACTAATGATGATATTAAATTCCTTCGCATAAATTAAAAAAATATTGATACAACATGCCTTTTGTAAGTCATTTGGAAAGCATTCAGTAAATTATATTACACAGAAAGAGACAAGTATTGAAATGTTGTAATTTCTATTTTATTTACTTTTCTATGTTTGTTAAGCAGGTTTTTCTCATATAAACAATGTTATTTTACTTAAATTAAAATAGAACATTCATTCTAATTAACAATTTTTTAAAATTGATATAATTAAAAAGTAAATCCATATTTAAAAACATTTATATTTTAACATTTTTTTGTTCTTCTTCTTCTTTCTTTCTTTTTTTTTTTTTTTCCTTTTTTTTTCATAATATTAGTTTAAAGAACGTCTTCTATTAAATAATTCATTTCTTTATATGATAAAAAACATAATATTAAAATTTAAATAGAGCCACATATATAAGCCAAAAACAAAAGCCTAAAGCCAAAAATTACAAATCCAATATTTCGAAGCTTCGTAAGTAATTTTGGCTAACTTAAATAAAATACATAAAACCAAGTCATTTCTATGCATTAATTTCACCATTTAAATAATTGATTCTCACATTTTTAATTAAACAAACAGCTAATTTTTAATAAGAATTGGCATTAATATATAAATACATTTTTTTTCACTTAATTAAATTAGGGAATAAATTTATCATAATGAAAATAGTTGATTTTAAATTGTATTCAAAGTGCATTAACTGCTTGTAGCTTACTATAAAACTTAATAATAGTTAACTTTTCATAAATATTTTTCTCATATCATCCTAAAAACAAATTTAACAATATAAATAGTAAATTAAGACATCAAATACGCTATTCACTTAATAAGACTGGTAAATATTTATTTTTTCATATATATGTATATAATATTTGCATGGAAGTATAAGAAAAGAATTAAATATGTTTAGCAAACATAGAAATAACAAAGCTTAATTCTTGTAATTCTTCGGTACTTAAATATGTTATCCTTAATATGTGTGAGTGGTTTTCTGTTTATAAACCATGAAAAATAGATTTATTGTATGTTATTAATGATATTAATATGAATGTGAAGAAATGGATAACTTCACAAAATACATTTTTGTGTTCTCAAAATAGAGTTATAATATTTTCAATTAAAATTATAATACAATTAATCAAAAATCAAAACTAAATTGTTTTTATTTATTTCTACATTTAACTAGGTAAGTCTGAAATACATGCATATAAAATCGAAAGAAAAATAATGCTAAAATATTAATAAAAATAAATATTTTTTTTATAACTTTCTGGTCAGAATTCCAGCTTTATCTTGATCCAATGATATAAAAAACGTGGACATATATGGGAAACATTTTACGTGATTCCCATGAAAATAGTTCTAAATTTCAGTTTCTGTATAGCTGGAAGATATGAATAGATGTCTGTTTTGGGCCTTTCTAGGCTTACACCAATATTATGGGCATACAAAATAAAAAAGTATGCCAAACAGACTAAATGACCATGCTAAAAATAAAAAATACTATTTAAAGATCTCCAAGACCATTACAGAAACTTTACTTCGTTTTAAGGGTGTGGAAAATATTCCAAATTCCATCTCATATCATGCTATTCTGGGAACTTCATCTGCTCTCATTTCTTTGTAGAAGTTCAAAAAAGAAAATACTCAAACTATAGATTAAAAAAACTCAAACGAAATTATGCTTCGTTGGTTTGTGTAGAAATCGAAACGCTCACCAGCAGGAGTTAGAATTGAGGATAATGATCGTGGAGCGGACAATCACAGCATTTGCGAAGAAAAAAATTCGACTGAAAAAAATTTTTTTAGACCGAAATGAAAGAAGTAGATTTTTTTGGCAGAAGAAATTTACACATACATAAATAAGAAATGATTTTCTCTTCTCGAGATTAAAATAAACTCGAAGTTCAAAAAGATTAGTTTAATTTATCATAAGGCAATAACATTTATTTTTAATTTCATTAGATTTAACTCATAAAATAAAAATTATGTTTGATAAAATATAAGTAAAATAAAATTTATTCTATTTGTGTTAACTAAATCACAACCATGATGATAAACTTGTTATATTTATTAATTTAGTCAATTAAAATTCCTCTAAAACACTTAATATTAGTAAATTATTTTTGTAACTAATTGGATTTGCATTATTTATTGATTTAATATTTTTAAATGCTAATTGGATGTGAAATTTAATTGAAAAACCTTTTACATTTATCAATAATATTTTTAAGTTTCCTTGTAACTTTCCTTTCCAAATAAAACTTAGAAAATATATTTCTTAATAATATGTTTTATTTTATATAAAAGGCTTATTCAAGGCGTTTATTTCGATTAATATTAAGTTCAAATGTGTCAGTTAAGATTGAAATAATATTTAGTTTTTCTAAATCACATTTGAAATTAAAAGGAAATTTAGGAAAATAGTTCCAAATAAATTATCCAATAAATTAAACAAACATCCAAATAAATTGGACATTCATGAAATGCACAAAGAATGCTTAAATACATTTTAAGTAAAGATTAATGAAATTTTACCCCGTTTCCTTGAAGACATTGTGCCTTTTTGTTCCCCATAAGTTTTGTTATGTTTTCTAAATAATGTACACATAGTTCCTTCACAATTCATAATAGAGTTAACAAAATCTTCTAAATTTAAAACTTTTAATAGTTATTAACTTCCATTTGAGTAGTTATAGATATATTTTTAGTATTTCAGTAATATTTGAAGAAGCTAAGTATTTGCTTGGTGGTGTAATTTTTTGTTCTTTGGAGCTATAATCGCTTTGATTAAAATAGAAAGCTTAACGAAGCGAATGAGCTTGATACTTACACTTCAACTTCCATCTCTAATTTTGTTGCAAATACTGTAGTTTCTTCTACCTGCTTTAAAAGTCATTTAAATAGTAACGAAGCATTTATTTGCAAATTTATTACTGTTTGTAAAGAAAATAAAGTAGCAGGCAAATAGAAATCAATGTTACTCGCAAGCTCTTAGCATCTTTAAACATTATTATCACGTAATCATCTTTGTTCAAAACAAAATCATTCTATTATATTTTCAAAAAGTTTATATTAAAGAAAGAATTATTTTAATAAGTTTACATTTATGCAATAAATGTCATGCAACATAATTTCATAGAAATAAGCTATTAGAGTATTTATTGTTGGATTCTTAATTTTCATAGAATAAGCTACGAATTATTTTCTAGGCAGAATTTGAATGGTTTATTCATTTTGCTATTTTTCATATTTTTGTATATTTCTTGTCCGTGATAAGTGTAAATCGCCCTTTAAAAATTGTGTTTAATTCAATAGGATCAATGTATTAAATACAAACACAAAGAGACAAAAGAATAATAATAAGATATTATATTTAATGACTCTCGCTATTTAAACGTTGGTGATAAAATTTGAATAGAAGATAAACTAAATCTAAACAATAAATTACGCAATAAAATATTGTTCTATTTTCAAAAAGAGGAATTAAAGCACAAAGCATAATATCTAGTACAATCGATATATTTATGGAAACATTTTGTCATAAATGAAAATCTATGACAAAACACTTCTATTAAATAAAGAATAATTTATCGCGGTTTATTGAAGGCAAAAGTATGAAATTAATATTTATTAAATGATTAAAAATAAATTCATTGAATGAAATAAATATAAATATTCTAATAAATTTGATTTTTAAATTAAATATAGGCTTAAGTTATTTCTTGTTTTAAAAGGAATAACAATATGTGGAAGAGTCTATAGAAATAAAGATTACAGAGAAACATTTATTGCTTTTAAAAATAAAAATTGAAATTTTGTTAGCAGCTACTAAATATCATATGTTAATTATAATGATGTTATGGGAAATAAACAATATCAGATAGAAAATCAAATATAATGAAAAGAAAAAATTAGTCTTCTCATTTTAGATTTCCAGTATTTTGGTAGTAATATTAAAAAACATGATTGTATGTGCGTCGGGTATAATTTAGAAACCGCCATTGTAATTCAATTATATGTGACACTGACGACTTCCAAAATATAATTTGTACAATTGTCAATAGATAATTCAATGGTTGCCTAATCATTGTTCATCATTACCTAAATCAAATTATAAGCAGTCTATCTATCTAAAGTAATATAAATATAATTATGAAACAATATCTCTTAGTTTAAACTACTTACAAAAAGATTTGTCTCAAAGAAAAGTACAATTTTGGCATAACCAGCACAAAATGGAGACGAATCTACCTTGTGATAAATTAAAAGTTAAAATATAAGTTTTGTTATAAGATCATTAAAAACATAAAAAAAAAACATTTATTTATAATATATATATACATATAATAAAGTCGTGTTAATGTGACCACCTGTCAAAAGCAAGAATCACCACGTTTTGAAGGGTGGACTTCTGAAAGACTTGCGGGTAGAGTATAAATTATGTTCTTCAAGGTGTTCACTGGACTGTTGAGCCATGTGCTTTTGCCTTGAAAAGACTCCAGTACTTTTGCCAGATACAATAGATTATTAGAAGTGAGGATCCATGCCGCGAAGGATCCGAATGCGATGTCTTACAGATGCCCGATTGGGTTTAAGTCATGTGAGTTTCTGGCCAAGAAACAATGGTAAATTAATCCTAGTGCTCTTCCAACTACTTACATACTCTGCCAACTGTATGATACCTTTCTTTCTCATGCCTTCTTCTCTTTTTCATAATTCTAATGCTTTCCATTAGCATTTTTTGTCTAATGGATTCCATTTTCCTGAAGAAAAACAATTTTCATATAGACGTGAAGGCAGTCATCAACTACAGGTGCGCACATGTATTGATCCACCGTACTCACAATAAAGAATGAACCAAGGTAATGCCAAGAAAATATTTCCCAGATCATAATCCTCCCTCCTCCAGCCTGGACCATTCTGGCAATGGTTCCAAGGGTGTTTGCTTTCAGAAATTTCAAGTGTAATATGAAAGCGTTCTCCGATGGAGTGTAATCCTATGGTCACCACATTTGTCATGTCCCTGATTTCGGACAATCACATTTTGCCATGCGTGATATACATTTAGTAATGCGAGATGCGAACAGTTCACAACTTAGCCAAAATATTTCCACCCTTGGCCCGAAAGCCAAAGATTATATCCTTTCGAATGTTGGATAAATCCCACTATGTTACTGAGTTATACCAACGGTTGCGCAACATTTGTTTCCGTTTTCCGATGATAATTTCCGAAGCACTCACACACCCTTTATATATGCTCAACTACATTGTGCTGCTATCTGCCTTTTGTGTTTGGTTATTTAAAGTCAATGCCGAAAGTATGGATTAGACATATTAATGACTGAACTGAATATATATACATACACAATCTAGTCATATTATAATATGGCTATATGGCTACCACTTATTTCGACATCAACGTTAAATAACCAATATATATATATATATATATATATATATATATATAT
>JAPDSC010123293.1:208076-247990 GCA_026290005.1 Latrodectus geometricus | reverse complement strand
AAATCAGTTCGAATAAATATAAGAAAATCAAAATTTGAAACAGAATTCTTTATGTTAGATTTGAGAAATACTTCATGGTTTCGTTTGTATTCATCAATGAAATATCATAATCTTAATAAATGTTTAAAAAACGTGATGAAGAAAATTTCCAAACTATCAAATAATTTTTAACTTCAGCTAACAATAAATAAAAATTTTTAAAGAAAAAAGCCATATTTTTTAAGTTTCGAGTGTAGGCTGTTTTGTGCGTACTGTTTAAATTAAATCAGATCTAACTTTAAATTGATTTAAAAAGTCTAGTTTATTGATCATATAATTGATATCAGCATATTTGATAATCCTTTCAAGTAGTTTTTTTTTAATTGAATTTTTAATGAGCAATTTGTCTTTTGTATGTGAGCTTAACTTTTAAACAAATCAGAAATATTTAGCATTTCACTTATATAATTATTTTGGATTTTGATTGATTATTTCAATTTATTACATTTTGAAAATTGATGTAATAAAATGCTCCAAAAATTAATCTTAACCAGATCATGCTCTAAATGACTTATAAAATGCATAACTATGTAAATTTAAATTAGCACTTCTAAATTAAATCTGTATTTAATTATTGCTTCTCAATTTTTTTGGTACTTTTTTATTTGTCCATTATATGGGCCGTTTATTTTTAAAGTGGCCCACAACTCCATTTTTTAATTTTTTCTGGTTACCATGGTTACATGTATAACTTCATGTTATTTATCAGTAAAGCATTTCAGGTTGCTTATATTCCAAGATAATTCTTGACACATAAGTTTTCAGAGTTAGTTCAATAATTGATATTTACTTTTGATAATGTCGGAAAGCAGTGATGAAGTTAATTAATGATGGTAACCTGGGATGCAAATATTCCAAGTTGATTACCTTAGTAGCAGATTACAAACGCAATATGTATGTTCAAAATTTGGGTATTCACAATTTTCATAACGATATTGTTTATATGTACGCGTTTGTGATGAAACTATTGCATCCAGAGGTGCTCAAGGAATTATTTCATGCATTCTAAAACCTGTTAAAAACTTACGAAGTAAAAGACACATTATAGCTCACAATAACATGTGAGGTAGTCAAAATAGAAACATTAAAGTAGCTTTAATGTGATTAAAAATCGTCCAAACTTATGAAAATAATGTGAAATCATAGATCACAAAATTTTCAATATCAGGACATTCGTTTTTACCGAATGATAGAAGTTTTCGCATAGTAGAAAGTTCATTAAAATACTTACTGTTCGTTCCCCAAAATCATTAAAAAAAATTGGACAGGTAATAATTTTATTGTAAATAAAATGAAGATATCATATCAACCAAATTATTAGAAGACGCAATTTTTAAAAGGGCAAAGAATTCTAATGGAGAATCAATAAACTGGTTAAAAATATGTTGGATGTGTTTTATCAGAAATGAACTGTAAAAAAATTTTAATAAGACATTGATTAAGGAGAATGAAAAGTTTAAAGTCCTGAATTTATTACTACGTCGGGATAGACCAAGAAAGAGTTAAAAAACATTGTATTGAAACCACTGTATTGAAAATATCAGACAAATTACAATAGCAAAATTCAAGGACTTAATTGACTTATATCGATATATACTACCGGAACATCATGATTTATTTAAATCCCTTTCACACGTACAAAATTTAGATGAGTAGTAAGTTGTTTTATAATAAATTTGTGTTAGTTACTTTTTACGTTATGTAGTTAAAAAATGTTTTGAATCGCATAAATTATGTTTCCAAAGTGTTTAAGTTATGTAAAATAAATTCAATATTGGTTTTTTTTTTCACTTTGAAGCATCTTAAATTATGTTGAATAGATTTGGGCACCTTCAAATTTTATAATGAATCTGGTTGTTAATTTTGAAAGTGGCCTAATTCCGTTCTTGATAAGAAAACGCATATTATTCACTTAATAACTGTCACTATTTTAATAGGAACTATAAATTTAACACCCGCCACCCAACCTTTCTAGTGGTTAGCGTAACTGATTACGGATGGGGTGGACCTGGGTTCGAATCCCGGCTAGGGCATGGATGTAGTTCCTCTCTCTCAGTGTTTCTTGTCCTTTCCTCAGATGATGGGTGAATGTGGCCCACCCTATAAACGGGTTTGTGGTGGTGTGGCGTGGGCGATGCTACTCGTACCTCCGTGACTTGGTTCACAGGTGCTCACCGGGTAACGATAAATAAGTAGCAGTTTCCGGTCTAGTCGCAGCTAATGAGCTAATGTACTATACTTGCTCAAGGGTGTTCGCCATTAGAAACTAAAAAAATAAATAAATTTAATACCCTTAGATACACTTAAGCTGTATGACTTATTAGGATCCGATACGTATATTTTTAAATTAATTGAAATGCAAACCCTTAAATATCTCAATTTGAAGATAAATGGACTTAAGCCACTTTCAAAATAAACGGCTCATTTAAAGTAGTTTTCTCCGAAAGGATTGGGTCATCAGGGTGAATCCTTCAGAAAAACAATGGCCTTGAACCTCACAACCAGTAGCAGAATTTTTTTTTTATCTAAAACGAGTTATCGAATTGTTTATATTAACTTGGCATAATGTTGATCAGATCGTTCAGGACTCGTTCCTTGCAAAATAAGTCTCCTTCGTGTTTTTGAACATACTGATCCAGTGTTAGAAAGAATTGTTCTGCTCTGATGGACACCAAAAACAATTCTCTTTCTCTTTTCCTCTCCTGAAATTTCTCCCAAGAGATTATTATATTTACTCTTATTGGATACCAGCTTTCTGATAACAGATTCATGGCCTAAATCAACGTAGAAATTAATCATATTAATATAATACAGGGTTTTAGGATAATATATAAACTATCTTTTATTAGATGCATCAAAGACAATTTATCATTGAACTGAACACCTTATTTTACTAGAGTTATGGCTATATATTTCATAGTGATCCTGTGGAGTAAAATATTTGATTTTCTTTTTCATAAAAAATGTAGCAAAGATTAATTTAAATTATATGCTTTTGATTAATTTAGTATATTTTCCTTTTCACGGTGCATTGGCCGGGAAATGATCATACATTATTTTTGATACACATAATAGATTATTAGATTCGAAATTTGAATTTGTGAGTAGAAATCGTTATTCTAAACATATGATTATTGCATTTGTGCAATTTCCATGCAAGATTGATTAAAAATGGAAATTGAAAAAAGTAAGAAAAATAGACATTTATGCAAAATTATTGAACTAAGTTAGTAAAACATTAAAAACTCAATAAAAACAGAAAATTTTAATTTTTTAGAAGAATTTGTTAATCAGTTCACTCTTTAAATAGATATCTTAAGAGAATTAGATAAACAAAATTTATCCTAAGCAGAAGACATTGAAGATGATTTGCCCACTATCCATGACTATACTGAAAAAATATCGCAAGCTATTTTTCGTACTCAAGAAAAGATTAAAGCAAAATAACATTATTAATGTAAACTCCACTGAATTTCAAAATCCCACTTAAATCGAAACTCTAGTAACAAAAATAAACAAGTGAAATTCCCTAAACTAAATATTCAAAAATTCTTCAGTGATATAGCATTTTCAATAGTTTCTGGAATACCTTTAAAGTATCTATCGAAGATAATAATGGACTAACAGAAATTGAGAAGTTTAACAATTTAAAAAACTATATTTATGTGGATCGGCGTTGAATGCCTTTGAAGGTTTCGAAATATCGGATGATAATTACGATTCAGATGTGAAGATTTTGAAAGAAAGATTTTGTCATAAGGACCTAATAAAAATTCATCGTGTCAATAAACTGATAAATCTCTCCTCCGTCTCTAAATCGAATAATGTTTTGAGGTTAAAAAGAATGCATGATGAAATCGAAATTAATGTGAGAAGTTGAAATTTTGAAATATTTTCTAGTTGGATCTTATAGTTCAATGCTTATTGCTTTTAAATTAAAAAAAAAATGCCAAGCGAATTAACTTTGGAATATAACAGACAAAATATTAAAGACTACTTTTGGATTAAAGAAACTCCTTAAAAATTTATTTTAGTAGAAATCGAGGTGAAGAGATTCGCTAGCTATCGTCACCATCGAGTTGCCCTCCCTGACAAAAAGCAACGAATCCTGCTGAAATCATTTCTAGGGGGGGGGGGAGCTAAAATTCCTCAATTGCTTAAGAAACCTCCTTAGCTACATGGACCAGACTAGCTACAACAATTCAAAGAATACTTTACTGTCCACAATCTAAAAAGATTGACATGGAAAAAACCATTGATCTCGAATACAAAAAGAAAGTTAATGAAATCCTCCAATACGAATGCCTAGTTAAAGAACTGACAAATCCAATAGATATCTACAAATATAGAAGTTTTGAGAAACTGGTGTGAATAACTGCTTGGGTAAACAGATTTGTCATGAATCTAAAGATACGTAGTAATATTCCAAGTTCTTTAACAACAGAAGAACTGGTAGATGTTGAAAACTATTTGGCCTGAACAGAACAAGAGAAGCGACTCAGAGAAGAGTACAAATCATTGAAAGAAGGGAATCCACTTCAGAAAAGTTCTCTCTAGTTAATTACTTGCCTTATATGGATACTAAGAAATTCTTACGGCTTGGAGGAAAATTAGAATTCTACGATTTATCCATTGAAGTGAAACATCTTATTATCTTGGCTGACCACTTTAATTGTTTGCAAAGAGCATAATGAAGTAATGCATGGCAGTGTAGTAATCACATTGGCTAGAATTAGAGCTCGTTATTGGATTTGTAAGGAGCGTCAATTAGTAGAGAGCGTCATCAGAAGATGCTTCATATGCAAAAGGTACTCGTTGAAACCCGAGAACTCAAATAACAGCACTGCTACCCAAAGATAGAGTGAACGAAACACCCTCATTTGTAGTATGCGGTTTCGTTTTTGCTGTACCTATTTATGTCAAAGAAGCTAGTGGTAGCCAAAAATCCTACACTGTCTTTTTCAGCTGTAGTGTAATAAGAGCTTTACATTTGGAACTCATTTCTGATTTGTTAACTGATTCTTTCTTGGGAGTTTTCAGAAGATTTTTAGCCAGAGGAAATAACTGAAGTGATTTATTTGGGTAATGCCAAGACATTTTGAAAGGCTAAAATGAAGTTTAATTGAAAATTATATTGCACATAAAATCAAATTCCTAAACTTTATCTCCAAAGAAAGAATAGTTTGGAAAAACAGAGAGGGCAGCATGGTAGGGAGGCTTTTGAGAACAGCTGGTGAAATCTGTGAAAGAGTGTTTGAGGAAAATCATTGGCAAAGCTCTACTGAGCAATTAAGAACTTTCAACTTTGCTTGTGGAAGTAGAAGACGTCTTCAACTTATGTCCTTTGACCTATGTTTACAATGAAGTTGATGAACCACAGCTACCGACACCTATGCATTTTTTTAATTTTTGTCAGGGGAAAAGTATTTATTTACAACATTTGCCAAACTTATTGAAAATGTATTAAACAGATATCGTGTTGCTGAAAAGAAAGAAATATCAGACTCTGCTTATGAAACAATTATGGCATAAGAGGAAGCAACAGTATCTCCTAAATCTGAAAATTGCTCACTCTCTGAAAAATCCTCATCCCCAAAGTGAACTAAAGGTTGGAGATATTGTGTTTATTGAAGTTAACATCACGAGAATAAATTCGTTGCTTCTACGAATTTATTGCCTGCTGAAGTCTTTTTATTTATATTAAGTTAAGAGGTTGCTACACTATGTAATGTGTAGCTATATGTACACTATATAAAATATTCTATAAAAATTATCTTACAAATATACTTCTAAAGCAAGTTCCTTCATAAGGTATTGGGAACACACACAACCGAGGTTTTGTCTCTTTAAAAGCATTGTCAACATCACATTCTTTTGTTTTCTTTCTTTCTTTTCTTCTTCCCCCCCCCTTGTCAACAAGATTGTTAATCATTATTGCAGCAATTGGAGTCTTTTCTCTTCAAGTGTTTACCTCATGTGTTTACTAGGCAAACATAAGAAATTGAGGCATTTTAAAACATAGATCTAGGAGTTTTAAAATAACTCAATCTCTTATGAACTCCTAGCTCTATGTTTTAAAATATTATTCAAAGTATAAAATTGAATGAAAAATAGCAAAATTGCGCATACCATACTCATTCTGAATGAAATAAAATTTGGCTACAGACGAAATTCCCGAATAAGAATTCGTGATATCTGGAGCTTACTATTAACTTAGTAAAATAGTTGCTTTTTTATAGCAAATTTAATAGAAATCTGAAACATTAGACGATAATAAGAATTGCCTAAACTCATGCTTATGGAATAGAGGCAACTCTAATATAATTTCGGCTTAACTGCGGTTAAAGACGGCATTCGAATTTCGTAATCAAAAACCATGCTTAAATGTTTTTAAAGAGGAATGAGTTCAAATAACATGTATTTATTTACTTAATTTGATTATTTGGTGCTACTTTGACCATAGTATTTACTTTTACGTATATATGTTTTGATATTTTGTGTTTTATCAACTTTCATCCTGTATTATGTATCAAGATAATCTAAAATTTAAATCTTTTAAAGCGGAATACCTTTACAAGAATGTTGGTTATTTTCCCATTCGTACTGTAAGTTCATTTTTTTAATTAAAAAAAAAAAAAAAAAAAAAAAAACAAAGATTTGTTTTAGTAATTATATTTATTCTTAAAATTGGATTTTGAGGTTCAGTAATATAAGCAAAGAGATTTCACTGCTTCGTATTGTCATTTTAAAGCGGAAAATTAAATTTTAAGACCTACAAATATGGGGCTATTTATGAGAACATTTCATTATAATTACTTACTACTGTTGTAATGCTAATGACTAGAAACTTATTGCACTAAGGTCACATGATAAACAAATAAAAACTAAGTATAACACTGATTATGCAGTGGCGCCCATCTTAAAATTACAACGTAAACATATTTTTAGGTACACCTTAATTTCCACGTCAACTGTGATGAAGATTATCGCCAAATTAAAATCACAAATAATTTGTGGCTCACATATCTCAGCAATTGTTTTCAATATTAAATCAAAAAGCTTGTATTTAACGATTTTCACCTCATAAATTCTGCAAGATAAGATTCTAGCTGGTGAAGAGCCTTACCTTTTTGCTTACATATTTAACTGAGCCCTAGAATCTTTCCACATTTTGTGTGTGAACACCCTTTGTTGGATCAACAAAATTTAAAATATGATTTACAGTTAAATGGCTGTAAGCAACCTTTTTAAGCTTATCCATTTTGTGGTCTCACTAACAATAAAAATAGTCAATCCTTACACTACATATCATTGAATCATTGATGTTAGTTCTCAATTTGAAACCTTATTAAGTAAACACTCACCACTTCCAGGGTATAACTTACCAAATATACATTGTTGTGGAAGTACTCTGCAGAGTTTTTCTGCACACAATCAAGCTCTTGTCAATTTCAATTATTCTTCCAAGGCCACCAATTTGTCCTTTTGGTTTTTGAAGTAAATCTAAAGAACAAAGCACCCACATATAATTGTTCCAGTCAATTGTATTATTTTGACAAATGCTTTGTTGTTTATTGCAGTACTTGAGAGATATTAATTCCTTTGCCAATTAGTACATGAAACGTAATGCTAATAAGAATTGTAATTTGGAACTACTAAACCAAGTATCAGATTGTTCTTTTTTTGTGGACAGCTTTTCACATACTTTCCTATATATATATTTCATTTTGTGCTCATTTATGCATATTCTATTACGAGAATATGCATCTTTTTCTGGAAAAACAAAATGTCATCGTCTTCTGTTGGTAAATTGAAAATTGCTATCATTATTTTACAAGTTTTAACTTAGAATGCTATTTCACATGGTTCCAATACAGGCCATAAATAAAAGTGTATATGGTTGTTCCTCCATTTTGGCTATTTTTTCTTTCTTTCTTTTTTTTCCCCTCACACAATTTGTCAATTTATCCCGGTTGCCTTGAAAATTAAAGTATACCTAATTTTATTAAAATAAGATTTTCTAATAAACATTACCATTCTAAATATACCTAAATACTTATATCTTAAATATTTATAAACAATGCTTAATACATAACACAAAATGTTACATATAACACCAATTCTTATAAAATATGTAAAATAAAATTACTCACCTAACAATGCTTGTAAAATCATTGTACAATAGACAGATTTTCTAGCTTTTAAACATTTTGCCACAATATTTCTGAATGATTATCTTCCCATATATACTTTGTGTAGTATGAATCAAATTGCATTTGTCATCAAATTTTTCAAAACAAACGCGAATTCAATTTATCTATTGCTAACTGCCCATAAATGCTAAAATTCAAATAATATAATGAATATAATTTGAAAATTTATTTAATTTATAAACTTAAAATAAACTTTCAAAATAAATTTCACTTAATAAACTGAAAATAAAGTCACTGCAAATTTATGTTAAAAAATCTGTTAAAATATAAACACTAATCATCTACTTCACAAACTTAAATTGTTATCAAATGCTTCACAGGTTCTTTTTTTTTACAACCACACAAACAAATTTTGTACATTTATATAGTTGCATTATGTAAAAAAAAACGCAAATTATATGTCATACAACCACAAGGAAATTTTCTGATGTAATAAACCAGTTTGGTACATTTTATCATGCTGGCATCTAGGCCTCAGTCTCACTCTGACTTTCAGTTTAATGGTTTGTGGGTTATATTCCCATTTTGGTCTCAAATGTTTATGGTAGTTAGAAGTTTTCTTTAAATTGAGGTCCCTTTCAAAATAATTCTCTTTTGCACAAGAAATATTCTTGAACAACAAACACTAGATTAAAATAATCTAGTGTTTGAAGTTATCTTTTTCCTTATGCTTAAGTTATCATATGGTCAGATCCATAGTGTACAGACATGAAAAAAGTAGAAATATGGTCAGATCTATAAAAATGAATCAGGATATGTTAACATTTATCCTTTGCATATTGATAAGTATTTTAAAAGGAAGAAAAAGGTAATATTTGATGTGAATTGTGGTATTGTTTTTCTTAATATGATTCCATTATTTCTTTCTCTTGTGTAACCTTGTTGACTAATTTTATCAATAATAAAGTTATATAACCATATGTAAATATTGTTTTTCTTTTTATTTAGGTTAATTTATTTTTGCCTAGCTCAAAAGATTTCATAGAAGATTATAAACAAATTTTTATCTCAGAGGAGAATGATTATTTCCTTGTAAAGAAAGTTCCTCCTTCTGCTTTTATTGGAGAATCATTTCTTCAAAATTTCTTTAAAAAAGGTATGCTTTAAACAACCCTATTTTAATGTGAAAAAATAAATGTAATCTATATATGTGTATGTATATATTCTGTACATGACTGTTAAAGTTTTATTTTGTTGCTAACACATTCATTATATTTAATTTCAGAATCCGTTATTGCAGTTACCAACAACTTTGAAAATGAAATAGATAATTTTTTGGCCATTACTGAATCAGGTAATACAATGTAATGATGTAGGTATCTTTGCTAAATGATGAAGGTACTTTTGAATCTGAAATTAAAACACTATTAGAATTTTAACTTGCAAACTTTAATTAAAATAGATTTTTAAATAAGCTGAATACAATTATAATATGAAAGGGAGGATATATATAGTTTCTTTAAAAAATAAACTATGGGGTATTCTTTAATTACTCTTTATTTTATTTTAATCAATAATGATGTATTTCTTTGGTGAAGGACTATTTCTTGAAAATGAAAAATCCTAGATAATGTAATTAACATGCAACATGCTTCCTCTAATAATATTTCCAACAGCATTGAATTAGGTGAATTATTTTCTTCAAGAAACAATAGTTTAATATTGATATGGCTAACTATTGAATATTAATGCCATCATTTTATTATTTATATCATATCTTATTTATGAATTTGCTAAAAATTTTGCCAAAATTTTTTTCTATGTTGTAAACATTTATCTACATGTCAGATTTTTAAAAAAATGAGAATTTCAATTACTTTGAATACATAATATGGGTATATAATTTATAGTACTTTTATTTGTGTCAGAAACATCCATATCTCAATATGCAATAAAATTGAAATAGTTTTCAAAACATTTTGAAAATTTGTAAAGCAAGAATGTTTATAAATTAATTTAAAAGAAAATATTCATTTATAATATTTATATTTTCCTATAGTTTACTAATGATGGAATATTAAATTTTGTTTGAAATATAGCCAAAACTTGTGAAAAGAAAATCTTAAGTTTTTAGTACTATTTTATTAACAAAATTTTTTTTATTAATGCAGTTTTTTTTTATGTATTTTTGGATAATATCAGTTAACACAGATTTTAAAAATAAAAGCTCCATATGTTCATACATATTAACAATATTCAGTAGAATAAATGATGTTATTTAAAGTTCTGAAGTATTTAAATGTGTGATTAAAATCAATTTTAAAAACTAAAATTTAAAAGATGAATATAATCATATAAATACACATTGCCAAATGAAAGAGGATTGGTACTTATGTATTAATACCACTGCAGCTAATTTTGCGCCAAAACTTAAGTAGAAGTAGCGCTTAATTTATTGTTAGAAAATTTCTTTTACTAATTACGAAAAGTTCACTTATAATTATAAATAGAAATTTTCTGATTACAAAGAAGTTTCTTTGAAACTCAATCAGCTTAAAAAGCTGCGGTGGCGTTAATACGTAAGTAACCCAAAATTAAATCTGTTAAATACCAGGAAAATATTGAGATAATGGGATATCTTATATAAGCCCTTATTTAACAGTTAAATATATTTTGTTCTTAAATTTTATTTTAATAATTAAGTCCTTCAATGTTATCAATGGTGTTTATATATTTAAAAAAAAAAAATACCTGTGTTAATGTTTTCCATAAAATAATAAGTGTTAGTTTTCATTTTGGTTTAAATAATTTACACTTATCCAGTTGTATCTATTTTTCTAATTATCTAAAATATCAACTAAATAAATTTTTTCTAGTAAAAACTTACGCAATTCCAGTAGAGGTTAATAATTTATTTATGAGGGATTAATTTTTGCCTTCTTCGTTGTCATTTAAAAGCTTTTTATAAGTAAAAAAAAAAAAAAAAAAAAATCTTTTTATTGTTTTGATTGAAATTTCAATCAAATATATTAGATTTTATTTAAATAGTTAATATTTTTAAATGTATTAAATTGTTAAAATTTCCGTGGACTGAGTCACTGTCAACATCTACTTAATTTGATTAAGATTGAAATTCTCTTTTGCTTCTATAACATACATAAAATTTCAGTGTTTAAAATTTCAATCTCTATATTTTAAATATTATTTCATTCTCTGTTTTCATAATATGCATGCTCATTTTAAAGTACTTTTCCATAATATAAATTTGTTTTTGGGAATGTAATTTTTTCATATGGGATTATTTTCGTTATGTTTGCATCTAAAATGTCTTAATCACAAAGCTAAAGTTTTAAACTATGTTAGCTTGCAGAAAACAGTAAAACACCAAAAAACAATTTTTTTAGATGAAATTTATGTAAGTTTTATAACAAGGTGTTAAAGATTTCTTTGGTCTCTCATATATTTTGATTGGCATTCCTCCTCATATACTAAAAATCTGTTAATGTAGAAAAAAATCAAAATGCAGTTTTATTAATTAACCTATCATTAAAAAGATCATAAGTCGCTATTGTTGGTTTGGTCATCATTTTCATTATCAGAAGATAGCACAAATTTGATTCCTTACTGGACTAAAGATCTGTCATGTTCACTAAAGACCACTGGTTCATGTTATATAGGTCGTTGTTATAATGTCCTTCAAGTGAAATATTTGGTGTGGTACATCAAGGGTGTCTTCTGCTTAATCCTTGTTTTTACATTTCAAACTCCTACCCAACTGCTTCCACCTAACTGGGAAGAGTCCAGCCAGAGCTGGTAGGACCAGGGTACAGAAAAATATGTAGGTGCACATGTGCACCCTATTAATTAATGATCTTATTTATAAATATTTCATGTATTTTTGTAATAATTTTAAACTAAATTCTTTATAATGACTCAAAGTTGAATATGAAGTTCATGATTTTGTAATGTGAAATAATTGTAAAACAAATTTTGTAATACTTATATGAAGCTTAAAATTAAGTTTAAAATAACACTTATAGTATATGTTCATGGCTATTTAACACATGAAAATTAATATTCTTGTTTTAATCTTAATCCTATTTTTATATAATTATCATTAAATTATTAAATGAAATATTCACTTTTTGTTCTCTTAGGAAAACTCATTTTAAGTCTAGAAAATAATGTTGCTGATTGTTTATCACTTCATAAAGAGAAAGCCCCTCAGAAAGGAATACAAACTCATAGAGGTAAATAAAGTAACTTAAAATTGCCTTAAATATTAAAGGATATGTACTGCATATTAGGCCTGGTTATGTAATGCACAATATTTTCATATAGTGTATTAATTATGATGAAAATAAATTTCATTTATAATAATTATGTATGAATACCGTTTTAAAAATGTTTTAACTGATTTATTTTATATAACAAATATGTGTTGTATGTTTTAAACTGCAATGCCAAAAACATAAATAATGGTACTTTTTTATCATTATTTATGTTTTCTTAAGTAGGTAATGTAATAAAAAAGACATTTGAATAAAATTTTGCAAATAAGTATGCATTTGACATGATTTCTATTTTCGAGTCAAATACTGTGAAATTTCTCCTCCAAATTAAATTCCTTGATTTCAAGTAATTTTTGATTTTGATTGTCACAATTTTAAATATTTTCCTTTATTTATTTATCATAGGAAAGCTTATTTAGTTTATTTTTCTTATTTAGAAAAGTTGTTTTTACAAATTTTATGAGAAGTTAATTTATAAAGAAGCTATACAGTTAATTTTATTTATTTTATAAAATTATATGTTAGAACTGTACAAAACAATGCTATTATTCATTCTTGATCAATAATATATGCATGATAATTTTGTAAATGTTTCATTTTGATTAATCTAGGAAGAGAGCATATTTTAGGAAGAGTTAGATTAGCTAGGAGAAATTTTACACAAATTGATTTAAAAAAATCAAGATTTCAACATCAGGCAATGCAGTAAATTTTCAATATTTGAGAAATTTACAATTCTTCAGTAAAAACATCAATTTGTCTCAACTGTAGAATTAAAAAATCAGGTGATAAAAATGTACTACAAACAGAAAGTGCATAAAGACGAGATTGCCAAAAAATGGCTTTTCAAACGTTTAGTTTCTAATTGTGGAATTATAATTGTGTCTGTGTGACCACATTAAGAACTAGCAATTAGTCCTAAAATCATGAATGTTCATATAAATATAGAGGTTCCTAAAAATGATCATCCACTGTATAACAAAATCCAAATAGAAAATTTTAATTTTAACAGATTATAATAAGCAGATAAAAATCAAGGTAAATCTGACTTGTATTTATAATGCAAATATTACTTTTTGCCCATTTTTCATAATCATTTCTTTGCAAATACTAAGAAAATTCATTTTTCTTTGTATGACATGGAAAATTCCTAATCTTAATACATCAAAACAGGATTAATTCTTTTGCAGTTAAAATTCTGCTATTGCAAATACACCATCACTATTCTAAAACATTTTTTTGATTTTAATGCAGTTTAAGTCTCTGTTTATGTCAAATACAATGTAAATTAAAAAATTGTTACAGGAGTATTGATGAAAAGGAATTAATATTTTAATTAGAAGAGTAATTTTAATTAATCAGTTGTATAAATTTTAATCTTACTGCAATCATTTTTATTTCTTTCATATCATTTTGTGTTTCAGTTTTTGTTATTGAAATGAAATCTCAAGATTTTTTTCCTGGAAACAAATATTATAATTCAGTTGCTACTGAACTCAAGAAAATAGATCATATTAAATTTGATGTACTTCTAAAATGGAAAACAAAAGGTATAATTTATAATATATACACATATATTTAATATTTAAATTTATTATTTATTAAAATTTCAATTTAATTCTTCCTGCTAAAATTCTCTTAACTTCATAAAGATTGAAAATTGATTAATTTATAATTTGTTCTAATAAAAATTTCATTATATTATCTCAAAAAATTACTTAAATTTAATGAAATTGTTAAAACCCCATGTAGAAATTTTTTCAGTAGATTGCACCATAAAAAATGTCTAATCTCTCTCTATCTATATATATATATATATATATATATATATATATTGTTGATTGAAAATAATACTGTTTCCTTATAATTATTTATTTTATATGCTAAATTCAGAGTTCTTCCTAACTTCTCATTGTGAAATGTAATGCAATTTAGATTAAATTGTTATAATTATTTGCTTCCAAATATATTGATTGCTATAAATTGACAAAAGTATAAAAATATATTTTTCTCTGTTAAAGCAAAATATTACAAAAATTTGTAGATTTTTTTTTTTAATTAATTAAATTATTTTTGTATTCATCATGAAATATGTATTAAATGGATACTAATAAATATGTATTAATTATTTTCATCTACTTGCAAATTGAATATTGTGTTCAAGTTAAAGTTTCCTTTGTTTAAAAATTCAATGTTTTTCAGAAAATGTATGTTTTGGATCAATGCAAAAATATTTTGAAAGTCATGGTTATGAATGTGCTGCATGTGAACCATTTCACAGACAAGAAGTAAAATTTACCACTAAAATCCCTAAATTGAATTTTTCTGATATGACACCAAGTTTAGCAGAAAATGTTTTAGAATGGCTTGGAATGCATATATGCAATATTAGAAAGTAAGAAATTTTTACAATTAAAACATAGTTTTATTTTGCTGAAAATTTTTATGTTAATTTATCATTCATTATTAAGCATTTTTATTTAACTATCATGGGTATAGAAATTTATAAATAGGAGGTGTGTTAATTTTTTAAATAAGGGATAAAGTTATATTGCTTTTTAATAAAATTATCTTTTAACTTTACATTTTTATTTCTTCTATCTTCTGTCTGAAACAAAACAAAAATGTCTTTTTCTAATTCTTAAATTCATCATAAACGTCTCCAATGTTAAGCACACATAACTAAGCTATTGAAAAACCCACTTTTCCTGTGTGAATTTTGTCATCCTCTTGCAAAATCATTTGATTATTGATTTTGCAAGATATCAAATTGATCTTGCAAATGAACAATTGATATTAAATTATATTTTTTTCTGAAAATTTGGATTTATTTTTATTTTTTCATTTGTGTTTTTAAATTTTAGATATATTTTTTTTTAAATCATAGATTTACATTTTTAATTCATATTTGATAAATTAACTGACCTTTTTTCCTTTTTAAAAACCGGAGCTGGCAGCTGAATAGCCCTCCTTCAGTTCATGGGTTTCATTTCAGGCATAGATGTTTGTAGTGATCCACTTTAAACTGTATCTCCAAGTAAAATTAGCTCTAAATAAAATAAAAATGCCCATAAAGTGACAAAACAGTCCATTGTAATTCTAAAAAATGAAGCTTTACTTTTTTAGGTGTAATGAGAGAATATATATTTAATTTTTTTATGCATGTTTGAAAGCTTATTAATTTGAGAAACTTCATATTAAATTAAGTATAGTCCTTTTTATTGATTTTTTTTTTTCTTCAGAGGGCATTGTAATAAAACAAAATACACTCTCTTTAGGATTCTGCCTCATACCCAGGGTCTTTTTGTTCTGAATTTTTAAGTAATATTCCTGATCTTTAAAAGGAAAATTCTTAAAAAGTTCAATATTAAAACACCATTTATGCTACTCCATTTCTCCAGCCATTGATAGAGATATCAAGTCCTGTTGCAAAGCAATTGCTGAACCAATATTTTCAACATCTGGTAATACATCTACATAAAAGTCTTAATGTTATAGAGGATACAATCAGATAATTAATCTGTTCATCTAAAGCTAATTGTTTTACTATTTAAACAATTTATGCATAAAATGTGCTTTTTCACAAGTTAATGTCTTTTTTGAAGAGCAAATTTTAAAAATATACCATATTTAGACAAGTGTTGAGACTTCATAAAATACAATTTGCAGAATTTTCATTATTTACAAATAAATAGTTAGATTTATTACTTTTATCAATATAGTCTACAAATCTATTTTTATGAGACTATGCTTACGGGAGTTATATATTATCTGATATTAAACATCTTTCAATAAATTTAAGAAGTTCCTTAAAACTAGGAACATCATTGTTAAAGTTAATTCATACTGCTTTCGTGTTTCATGGTCAAGCTTCTGCAAAATTATGTTCATTAATAAAATATCAGAAAAATTATTTCTATCAAATGCTCTTTATTCCTTACCAGATTCTTGAATTAATTTTTCATAATTTAAAATATTTTTTACTTGAGTGTCTACTACATATTTTTTATTATTATATCTTTTTTCTAATGCTTTAAAGAAAAACTCATAGATATCACTAGAAGTTTTAATATGCTTTGTTTCTCTTTTCATAAAAGCACATAAATAATAAAATTTTTTGTTATCGCTATATTATTGGTTATAGAATTATCCCACTTTAAATTTCCAAACTGAATTTTAAAATTTTAAAATTATTCACATTTTCCAGAAAATATTAAAAGTGGGATTTCTAGTAATATTATAGTCAATTTTTCACATTACTATAATCATTTACATTACTTTGCAAATTATTAATTGATTTTGACTTAATACTAAATAGTGTTATAATTTTTAATCTCTAAATTCTGGTACTCTTCTTGTTAATGTCTATTAGGTAATTCCTCTTATTAAGAGAATTCTTCATCCTTCACTGAAGAATAAATATCCATTTTTAAATGTTCAAATTTTTGTTGAGTCTTCTGTAACATATTCAACTTCTCATGCAAATTACTTTCTTCACAAATTCCAGAAAGAGTTGAACATATTTTGGTTAATTGACCCTTTATGTTAGATTTCTTTGATTTAAAACTATTCCTGAGACAGACGTAATATGTTTTTCTACATAACAGTTCAAAGTTTGGCATACAATGTCTCTTTTCAACTGTAATTTGATATCTTTGTACTGGTTAATGATCTCCAGCTTGATGGACTATTCGATGTATTGCACATCTGACAATTTCACTGATCTATAAAGGGTTTGTGTTTGAACTTTCTAACTTGAACAAACCAATCTTCTTCAACAATACAAATAATCTACAATATGAAAGAGTTTTTCTAGAGCTCTTGCCCCCATAGCAGCTACTTTCTATCAAATACTCTTCTTTTGTATTATATTTTCCTTCATTCAAACCCCAAAAATGCTTGCAACTCTAAGACTCCACACTTCTATCTCCCATCAAAACCAACATAAGTAAAAACGGGGGAAAAAAGGAAAAAACAACAAAAAAGGCATAAACCTTTTTTTTACTCACTTTGGCCTTAGCTCATAGTTTGAAGTAGATATCTCTGTCACTTTACAGGGAAAGCTCACTATCACTGACTGTGTTACTCTTTTGGCCAATCAACTGCATTTTATGTTGCAGACATAATTTCCATTTGCACCTATCAAGGTGATAATTCACCATTTAACTGCAGCTGAAGTGTTTAATCATGGCATTGTTATAAGTGACAACTTGGTTATACATTTTTTTTCTTACCCAAATACCAATTTTAAACATCATAGAGCCCCTATGGTTTGAAAGAAAGAATGTAAGATCTCTTTATCAGTCTTCTGAATCTCCAGTAATTAGAGTAGTTTTTACTTAATGAATGGTACAACATCCAATTTACATATACAGAATTTATTTGCATTCATTTCTAAGATTCTAGTGGTTTTAATTGTCAAAGGTGCTGCTGCATTATATTTGGGGCAAAACATTTTTTTATATTGGTTTTTCATTATTTTAAACAACTTCTGTGTATATATAGACCTAAATAAATCCATTTTTTATTCCAAAATCCATTTCTATTCACTTAATTTATTTTGATTCTATCTGTTAATTATTGTAAAATTGGTTAAAGTTGATAAAGAATTATTTGATATAAGTTTTCGCAATGGAGCACAATTAGTCTCTGTCAGCCAATTCATTTCAGGAAATTTCGTTTTGTTAAAAGTTTACTTCTAATTTTTATTTTAAGTATTACTTAAAATAAAAATTAGAAGTAAACTTTAAGTATTACTTAAAAATAGTAAATAAAAATTGAATTATAGAAATTAATAGAAAACTGTCATTGCAATATTTTATACCATGGGACATTTCATATTTAAATCCTTAAGTTCTGATTAGTAATGAATCAAGCTTCTTTTGCCTAATGCATTTAAAATTAATGTATCAGAACATAATTTTGTTTTAGAAAATTTTTAGGAGTTTAAAAAGTCAATAAATCATGGCTAAGTCACATTATTGTTTTTACATCTTATTCAAAATATGCCAACAATATAGTTAGCAAAGATCTACCTTATTATTGATCCCAATAAAAAGTATTCTATTTAGATGAATGAAAACAGAAAAAGTAAAACGTATAGTGGAAATGCTTTGAAAATGATGGAAATAAATTTGCTATATGTTATGTGGAAAGAGCTGAAAAATTGACAATTAACATTGTAAAGTAAAATTAGTGTTAATAATGGGAATAGCCTATTAAATAATTAGATAAATGTGGAATGTGTTTGTAATGCTTAAGATGTTTGAAAATAAATAGAAGAAAAAATTATATTTTATTAAATAGTAAATGATTAGAAAAAATAAATAATTTAAATCTAAAATTTGTATATTTTCATTTTTATTTTTATAATCTCAATTTTAAAATGTTGTGATTTTAGCTGAAATTGTGTGTGGTTCTATATTTTCAAGTTCACAGTGAATTGGTAGATATGTGCCATGTAAAAAAAAATGTAAACTAAAATTATTCATTATTATATAAAATATTTAAATAATTAGTGTTAAGAATTTTAATTAATAAATAAAATCGTTTTTATTGTTCCCATAATTTCTTAATGCTTTTGAAATAATTATTAGCTGAATCAAATGTTCTTATTTTTTTACAAATATTTATCACTATTGTCATAAAAAATAGTTTAAAATATATTATGCATATGTAATTACTGATATATTTGGCTAAAATAATTGGCAGGGAAATATTTATTCAGCATTTGAATGTTGGTATTTCCTGGAAAAATGTGTAACTTCTGAACACTCCTGCAATTTGTTCCTTGAGAATCTGTTCGATTATTTGAAGATTTTAGATTATAAAAAGCTGCCAATAAAGTTAGAATGTTTGTAGTAATGCTTTTTGCTTAAAACCTTTTATGATTTATTTTATTCCTTTATTTAAATGCATAAAGATTTTTTATTTAAATGCATAAAGATAGTTAAACAATTATTTAACTAAACATCAAATTTTTTTCTTACTCATAAAATTTCTAATAAGCACAATATAAACACATGCAGATATTTGCAGTATGGAAAATGATTTTTAAATTCATGATAAATTACTGCTTAAAAATTTATGGTATGGTAAATAATTTTATTTTCGATTTTCTCAACAAATAAATAAAATGTTAAACTATTAAATAAATAGTACTTTATCAACTATATAGAACTTTTGATTGATAGTTATTAATATATTTTAATAAGTCTTTTACTGTTTAGATCTGATGATATTGACATTTGCTTAAATAAGCAATCCATATTTGAAATGGAAATTATAAAAGGAAGTCGTAGTGATTTGTTTCAAGGATTTTATGCTATTGAAGATGTACAGAATTTATTGAAGAAAACCAAGTAATAATTTCTATTTTTTATTTATTTGCTGTAACTATTCGCTCAAATTCAAAAGCTATGTAAGCAACAAATATTTTTTAATCAGATGCTTCAATAATAATTATTTTTACGTTATATCATAAGTAGTTATAATCTTAGTTATTATAATAATAATAGTCTGTTGTAATTAAATATTAATTAGCTTTATTTACGTATTGGAAATTCGATGTAATTATAATTTATTGCAGTAGTTTATGAATTTTAAACCACAATATGTAGTCTTTGAAATGTGTCATTTATTAAAATGTGTAATTTATTAGAGATGGATAAGATTTAAACAATTGTAAGACTTAGTTCCATTATTATTTAAGTTTTGAAATTGTTCTATAGCTTTCTTCTATTTATTTTATATGTTTTAAAATAACTATCAAAAAAGTTCTTAATTCAATTTTAAATTTATGTTTAATGAATTTTTATACTTTTTTCAATTTATCTGTAATTTACTGGATGTATGTTGTCAGTTGTTTACTTTTAATTTCCATGATATTAGCTTTTCAATATTTTAAAATATTCATTGTTTTCCATAAATATCAACATGTTATTAAAATTATTGTATTCAGAACTTTTGTGACTCTAAGAACACTTTACTATGTGAACATAAAGATAAAATGAATGCATTAAAATTAGAATTTTTTCATTGTTTTTTCTTTAGTTATTTGTTCAAGTTTTGCTTGAGTTTATTTTGCTGGCATATATATTTTTCAATATGTTTTTCATTAAACTTTGCCTTAAAATGAAGTTTTAAGTAAAAAAGCTTTGATTAAACTTCTTAATTAATTTTCTTATTGTGTTAGTTCATCTTGTATCTTTGCTTCAGTTCTGGAATGTTTTTTATTGACCATTTAATTAAAGAAAAATAAATGACAATAATTTTAGATTTACTTTGTTTCTATACTAACTCTTTTAATTTTGTAATCATGATTCTATTTCTCTAGTCATCAGTTTTATTTTCTTCAATTTCTTTATAATTCTCTTCTAATTTGATTTTCTTAATAGCAAGTATTCTAAATGTTACAAGAATTAAAGGATTTTCATTTTATTATTATGCTACTTAATTCTTGTCACAGTTTAACAGATTTCTTTATCAAGATTTTAAGGAGTTTGGTATTTAAATTCTTTTTATATTGAAGATTTATTCAGAAAAAAATGTTCTAATTTAAATGTTGGAGCTCTAATGTAATCTTCATTTAATGTTGCAACATTTTTCATTTTATTCAGAATCGCAATAATAAACCAGATTCTTTAAAGTTTAATGTAATCTATTTTTCTATGTCTGTAAATGTACATAATGTTGTAGTTGCTTACTCATCTTTATTTGATACAGGAATAAAAATTATGTATTTTTATATTTAATACCTTATTTTCTAACTTTATTCACTATGTATTATAATTTATTTATTTCATATTAATAGGCTTATTTATTTCACATTAATTAATTAATGTAATATTTTAGGAAAGTGAAATTTCATTGTATGTTTTTTATTGCAGGAATTTTTTTTCAAAAGATCCCAAAATGCCTTTTGTAGCTTTAATATGCAGTGGGTATCAATATTGCTGTTTTGATCACAAAATTTTCAAACCAGTGACTTCTACTGATAAAATTATTTTTATTCTTCTTTCACCACAATGTGATAATTGGGTTGTTACCCTGAATGTGTAAGTATTCTTAAAATAAATTATTGTTTTATATACTTTGTTTTCTTTATTTTTTTTTTTTTTTTTTTGTGATTCTTTGCTATTTTGAAGAGTTTACTTAGCATATTAAAAAGAATAGTTACTGTATTTTCATGCATATAATTCGTAGTAGCATATTATCTGCAAAGCCTTTTTTCCAAGTAAAAAAAAGGGGTTGTGTAATCTGCAGCAATTTTTCTGCGAATAATCAAAAATATATACTGCTGATAATGTGGTGTCACATAAAATAAAATAATATGATTAAAAATGTAACAAATTATTTAGAAAAAAAATTTGATTGTATCCTATTTAGATCCATCTTCAAGTGTAATAAACTGAGATGAAAGCATTCAGTCAATCGCACCAAGAACCATAATTCCAAGAAGATCTCGTGAAACTTATCAACTTTTAGTTTCTGATAAGTTAAAAGCAATGTTATACATGTTTTAAAAATAAAATAAATTTACTTCATTAATAGTTAAATTTAGAAAATGGATTATTTTTTAACTGTGCATTGGATATATTTTTTTTTCTTTTGTACTATGCATGCTTTGTTTTTCATCTCACATTAGTAGATTTGTTGTCATTTTCTAATTTCCTTTTAGTTTAATATCTACTGTGTTACCTAAATGCATTTGCTTACACCTTGATAATATATGAACTTGAATATTTTCAGAACACTCTCACAGGCTTTTTTCACTTGGCTTGCCTGTCAAAACTCTGTTGAGCTGCTTGTCTCAGACTAAGGGCAGTTATGCCAAGATCTGGCATAGGATTTAAAAAAAAAAAAAATCAGAACAATATAACTCAGATAAAAAAAAATAATGTTATATAATAATATCTTTCTGAGGTAAAAAAAATTGCTCATGAGTGTAATTGGACAAAACTGGTTATGTCAGCTGAGTCATGAAAGCTTTCAGTGTCATCTGTTATTTATTTTATGTGACATAAATGTCATTTCTTTCAAAAACTTATTGTAATATTTTCTAGTGAACAATATTTTTATCAGATTATTCACAGCATCATATAATACAGTAAAATTTTAGACTTTTTTATAATTTGCAGATCACATACAGGAAAATATGGTAGTTAATGTATTTCTTAAGTTAACAGTTGTATTGCAGTTTCTGTGAATAGCACTTTGAGAACTGTTCTTTTTACTGTACAAATATATTTACAAAATATTCTTGCTACATTTTCATGTGCAAATTACTAGAAAAGTAACCTGAAAGCTTTAAAATTGTGAGGTGTATCATATTTAATTAACATTAGTAAATAATCTACATAATATCTGCATACATTTAAGTGATTATATTTAAAATATTTTATTTTTATGTATGCATTATTCATATTTATTAATGCAGTATTTTTAGATGTGTTCAAGTTTGAAGCTGTTTATTTTAAATACTTTATTGAGATAAATTTCTTTATAAAAAAAGTTGGAAAAAATCTTGCACCATAAATTTTATACATAAGCAATCCATTAGGTGCTAAACTTTGTATTAATATATGCTCTGTTAAAGTTTTATTTGTCCAACTTATAATGAATTATATTAATGATTGCCTTTGCAAGGACATTCTACCCTAATAGTTTAAAAAATTTTATTAATTCAGTGAGATATTTATGGAAGAAGTATTTGTGTTTTAAAATTATTATGCCATTTTCTGAGCCATTTATTTCCTCTAAAACATTATCATTAGTAACAAAAATGTAACAATTCCTTATTTTTCTCATTGTATGTGTTTACGCACTAGTGAGTTGGACAAAGATTACTTTTGTATATTAAAAATTAATCTGAGAAATCATTATCTAATATTGTTACACTGATGTTCACTTGATTATTCAGTTAATGTGTAAGCATAATTTTATACAGCTACAAGCTTTAATTTTTATGCTTTCTTCAACAATTTTAAAACTTGTAGAGTTAAAAACAAACAAATTATTTACATTTAAAGTCTATCTTTTACAATACTGTTAATAATTGTTTTACTTTTACAATTGCTTATGAATGCTTTTCAATAAATTAAAATTTGTATTACTCAACCTTATCAATTTTTATATAATTTTTTTTAATTACTTTGTTTAATCTCATTTGCCATAAAATAATATCTTATTTATAGGACAGTTATTTGAGAAATTAGCAAGAGAAAGAGTCCATTCATACCAAAGATTCACAAAGTTTGTGGGACTGCTTTCAAAGAAAGATTCTTTTTATTTTTTTAAGGACTTTATTTTCATGCTGTGCAATCAAAATGAAGCCAAATTAGAATTCTTTACATTCTGTTAGTGGTTTCCATATCTCCACGATTGCCTTCTTTAATATCCTAAAACTGAACATTATATTTGAATTTTTCCATATGAATTTCACAAGATGTAATACTAGATGAGGATGAATCATACTTTGAATGTTGTGCATCCACATTCATCTACATACAGTTTAATTTCATGGCTATTTATGCAAATTTCATTGTGAAGTACTTCATCTCTTTCAAGAATTATGAAAAAGCATTTGGTAAAATCCTAATACCTGATATAAGTTTGGTGGGATTTTCAATTTTTCCAACAAGCGCTCCACAATTTTTTCCCAAAACTAAATTACATGAATCTTGGTATGACGATAACTAAACTTCACAGAATACTAAAATTTTGTCAAACTCCTTGGTTAAAACCATATGTCGTATTCAATACAGAGAACAGAAAACTTGCTGAAATGGTTTTCAAGAAATATCTAATTAAGTTAATGAATAATACCGTCTTCGGAAAAACGATGGAGAATTTGAAAAACAGTAAATATTAAATTGGTCAAAACTGAGAAAAAAATTTAAAAGATTAATATCTTCTCCTTTATTTGATTCATTTCAAACCTTCAATCCGGACTTAATGGCTGTGCAGATGCATAGAACAACAATAATATTAAATAAACCAATATATGCAGGTTTATTAGTTTAAGACATGAGTAAAATACTCATCTACGATTTCCATTACAACACAATTCGCAAAATATATGATGATAAAACTGAACTTTTATTCACAGATTCAGTATGCTATGAGATTGACTTTTCGCATTATTCCATGCATCAGTTTCTTCATTCAAACTCAAATAATAAAAAAAAATTCATAAGTAAAATGAAAGATGAATTGAACGGGGTGGTTGCAAAACAATTTCTTGGTTTAAAATCAAAGATGTATAGTATTCAAAATGATCATGGAGGAAGAAAAACTGCCAAAAAGGTAAGTAAGGTTGTAAAGAGAACTTTACATCACATGAGGATTATTTCAACACCCTTATGCAGTGTAAATATAATAGGATAAACCAAATAAAAATATCATATTGTAATCATAACCTATATACTGTTAAACAAAGAAAAATTGTTTATGTTGTTTTGATAATAAACGTTATATTCTGAATGATGGAAATTGTAACATCTGAAGAAAAAATGTGTAAACCAGAAAATAAATATGTTATATAATTTTAAATATTCTCTTCAATAAAAGTGATTTTCTTTTAATCTTTTGCCCTTGTGTTTTACTCACTAAGTTTACACGATGAAGTTTTTTGCCTGCATCGTCTGCATATGTCAATTTTATTATGCCTATTTTTTCCTAGAATGAATAAGAAAGTGATTTGCTTAAAAATTTCTTTTGATAGAAAATCAGTTAAGTGGTATTTATATCATTTTATATAATCCTATGGTGAAACCCTCTATTTAACTAAACAATTCTGAGTTCTCTATATTTATATATAATTAAAGTGGAAGCACACTACCCAGCAAATGGAAATCGTTTTCATCTCTATAAACTTCCAAATTTTCAAAGTTCTGTAGGTGATAAGTCTGGATTCTATTTACACCTTTTTTATTCAAGTGGAGCTATCCATGATAAGGTATTACTCCTTCCAACCTCTGCACTTGCTCCACCTGTTCCAGAAACACTAATTTCTACTACTTTTATACCTTCCGAAAACAAACTAAGTGCAAAAAAATTCAAGAAATATTCGTGTGTTATTCACAAAATAAACTATTTAAACCAGTTATATTTTTGATATAGATTCAAATTTGAAATGTGTTTATAACTATTAAATTAACTAAAAAAAATGAAATTTATCTGCTTAAGTTTAGTATAAATTATGTACTTGTAGAAATAAGAAAAAAATGCATTGAATTTGTTTCGTTTAAAATAAAAAAAAAATTGCAGCTATAATTTACTAAAAAGAAAAAAAAAGATTTAAAATTCAAAGTATAACATATTAATTTAAAAATCTAGATGTTGGCGCCATCCGTAGCAAAATAGCGAGAAAAGACAGCATGATCCGATTGAGTTGTTAGAGAATGAACACTTTGCCAACTGACTGTTCTACGCGTTTAGGAATGAGATGCATTTTAACGCCCTGAGGACGATCGTTTAGCCTATTAAGAGCAGGTCTTTTTGCACAACAATGACGTTCAGCAGCAAGATCGAGGAGAACACCACAGCTAAAGGTTTGATCCATAAAAAAGATCATGAATGCAGTATCTGTCTGATAAACGTTCCAACAAAAGAATCAAAGCCTCTGAAGTGTTGTCATCAATTTCATGAAGTATATATTGATAAATGACCCCTGTTTTAACCAAGGCATCTCCTCAAGAGCATTTATTTTTAGAAATGGAACGACAGATATGATTGTGCTACTGAAGAACTGTATAAGACAAGAAAACAAGGAGTTCTAATTGACAACGTGAAAATGTGTCTGACAGAATATTGTAATTATAACAATTCAAAGCATTTTGACTATAAAAAAACTTCGCCTTGACTCTCTTTTGAGATGTTTTTGAAAATAAATGTGCACTAGCGTATCTAATTTGTGTTTTCTATTAAAATTTTGTTATATTTTACTGTAAAAAAATTTATTTTCTAGTGGAAAACACATTAAAGTATGTGAATAAAATTTGGTATGCATCCTTTAATATAATCAACAATAATTATCAGACTACAAATTCTAAATAGCACTGAATTTTTTTCATCAAACTTGGAAATATGCACAGTTGAGTTTAAAACTGAAAAGTATTTTATTTTTATGGATAAGATTAATAAATTTATTTAGTATACCTTTAAAGTTGTTTCATTTTATTATTAAAAAATATTTTTTGCAATCTTATTTCTATATTTTGTGTACCTAAAGAATTAATTTCTTTATACGTTTTTAGAATTGTTCAATTTTATTTTTATTAAACAACTATGTGGTAAAAAAATGTATTAGTACCGTACCATTTTTTTAACCTAAAATCACAACATAATATTAATTAAAAATAAATAACATTCTCCATTTGTTGTAATATACATTCTAGCAGTAATAAAAATACTAATATAATTTAATTAATTTTTTATTTTTTTTATTTTAGTTATATTTAACTTAAAAAATATTCATCAAAAGTAAATATATTGTACAATTTTATGTATCCATTTTTGTATGATGTGACTGTCATTTTTTTGCATTAATGGTAAATTTTAAAGAAGGATCATGTTTGCATTCTATTGTTAATAATACATTACACACACATTATAATTTTTAAAGAGAAAATTTTTTTACAATACAAAAAAATGAGTAATTGCGTTATAAAAAAATTTTACCCTTCCCCCCCCCCATTATATATATATATATATATATATATATATATATATATATATATATATATATATATATAAAATTTATATATTAAAAATATTTTTATAATTTACACCCTGATTTTTCTTTTTCATTTAAAATTCTGCTTATATGATATTTGCACTTAACCATTTGAGTGCTAAAGAGTTTTCTTATATATATGCTAAAAGTGCGGAATGAAATGCCTAGTAATTTAATTAACAAAACAATAATTTAATTGAGTTTGCTGATTTCGTCCTTACTCTTTTCAAATGTAAAATTGCTTTTGTACGGTAATTTCATTCTCAGCTGGTTGTAACTTTTTTCAGCTAAATATATTTTCTAGATTTATTTGACAGCTGTGATTTATATCGAGTTATATATATTTTTTTTTCACGCCCAATCGAGACACCTTGTTCTTTCAATGATTAAGTACTTTTTTTCACCCTAAAGGTTGTTATATGTGAAATGACCAACAGGTGATTATAATTCAGTTAACATCGGAAAGCTTACTTTTGTTACAGTGCCTACTGGGAATTTATAACGTGTTAGAATTTTAGTAAAGGAATAATGGAATAATTTAAAATAATGGAAAGAATGATTTTATATATAAATAACAATTCTGATATAGATTTCTAAATTTTCCTTTTTAAAAATTCTCTTTTCTCTCATTTGAAATATTATACTACCAATCATAGATAAAGATATTTTCCAGTCATTTATTTAAACAATTAATCATATTTCTAAATTTATTCTAAATATAAGAATTGTAGACAACATCATGTTTTTCCATCTTTTAGAAAATATTGTTTGAATAACACTTTTAAAAAAATTCATTTTTATTATATTCTTCTAAAAAAAAAAAAAAAAAAAAAAAAAAAAAAAATTAAAAAATACAATATGTGATCTTGGTATTCAGTGCATAAAGCAGTCCTTATTTTATTTTAAGTTGATAGCTATCGAGTATTCCTGCAACCATTCAGGTGGCTATTGCTCAGTGTAAAAATATGTAAGTTGGTCCAAACAAAATTTCAGCGAAAATACTTCGAGGCATAAATCATGGAAACGTGAAAAAATGCACGATTATTTCCATACCTAAACAAGGTAAGAAATCTGATATCAATTCCTACCGATCTATTTCACATTCAGTGTTTTATGTAAAACTGTGGAGCGTATGATTACAAAGCGGCTCATCGATTTTGTTTCTTCATCAATGTTACTGCAAATCACCATGGATTTCTGCAAAATAGAGGTTAGGACCACATCATATCTATCATACATCAATCGTGTCAGACCGTTCGTCCAGAAAGTTTATCGTATGTGTTACTGTAGACATTGAAAAAGCTTACTATTCTGAATGGCTGTTTTCAAGACAAACATTAAATTAAGGCATTTTTTTATTTAAGGCAAACATTAAGTATAACACAGCTTTTTGGATTCGTACTTTTTTTGTGAACCGATGTTTTCAAGTTAAATGGAGGAATGTAATATCCAACCTAGAAAGTTCCTCAAGGGAGTGTATTATCCCTTTCCTTTTTAATATATTTATGGCAGATATACTTGAGATAGTTGCCAATAGCATTGAGTGCTTTATTTATGCAGACTATATAATTTTGCTGTGCGAATCTGAAAATTTTCAAGGAATAAAATTCAAATGGCGGATGTTATAAAACTATAGGAATTATGCCGCCAGTGGAAGTTTGACTGCGAAAAATGCTCTGCTTTTAACTTCTTGTTTAAAAGGAAACAACCTTATTTCATCTTGTGTATTAATCAGCAACTTATTCGTTGAACCAGCATGTGAGAATTTAGGCTTGTATTCCTTTCAAAAATTGACATTTCGCCATCACTTCACTAAAGGAAAAAAAAAGCCACTCTAAAAAGCTAAATGCTATGAAAGCAATTGCAAGTAAAAAGTGGGGTACATATGAACATTCCATTGCTAAAGATAGTCCAATCTTACTTTGTTAGTTGATTGTATTAGAGATCCTATGTCTTCGTATGCTGGCATATCAGATCATGCCATCCTACATACTTTGTATCATGCCTCTTTTAGAAATGCCATCCAAAATTGGCAGCTATTCTAATTCTTCACCAAGAACAGTTCTTTTGTCTACTAGGCATGTTATTCTTAAGAATCTATGTACGAAACTTTTGTACAGGAAAATGATTTCCCGTTGTGCTCTTTGGTGGAACAAAATTTCATCTAATGATATGTATAATGGTCAATCTTTAGCTCTCAGAGCAAAAGATTGGTTTTTTGCCCCCGAGAATTCAAGATTTTCTAAGTCCCAATTTTAGATACTCCTAATAGAATTGAAGAATTCCATTAGAATGTATATATCTATTCAGGTTTACGTTTTTAGTGGAGGGTTCTACTCAAAGACATTAACTGTACTTATTTAACGAATATTATAAATCTATTTGCCATGATCTTATCAGGATTTTCTCTTATGCATCGAACCTGGGTATTGCCGTTCTTAGCTCTAAAACCAAATTTCTAACTTTGCTTAAATGAATTCAATAAACTGAATATTTAGTGCAGATGTCAATGTTATATTTACTGCTGTTTCTAAAACAGGTATGGGGGGATAATATATATACTTAATTTTCATAGATTCATATTCATGTTTCACTTTTTCATCTTCCCGAAACCAAAGTTTTCGAATTAATATTTTAAAAAATAATTTCTTTGACTTGCAAACATGTCTAAATTTGCAATTAATTTGGTACCAGGAAATTCGGAAATAAAAACTAGTATGATTGTCAATTTTTTAACAAAATTTGCAGTTCTCTGCCATTATTGTCTCAAAATTATTTTTTCTGAGGATCTCGTATACCGCATAAAAGACTTTAAGATTAGTAGGCATAGAGATTAAGAAAACAACAAATATGCTCCCAATTTCTCGTATTTTACGTCTATTAGTAGTAAACACCTACTGTATCTCTATTCTTGAATAGAAGATATATAGGTATCTAGAGACTGCAACCATTCTTATCCTACAAACATTCTCGACAGATTTCATCTACCTTCCACGGCCCGTTATTTGTGCGGAGAGGCTGAAACAATTGATCATATTCATCTAACTTTCCTATTATATAAAGATCTTAAAAATGATTTCAGCATATTCAATGGAATTGGATTTTTGTCATTCTTTTGGATTATCTGCATGTAAATGCGACGATAAAAATTCGAGCTATCTGGAAATTTATGAAAAAAATTCCAGATTTTGTATCAAGGCGTCATGAAAACATTAGTAATTCATCTCTAATTAGAATTTTGTTAAACAATGGGCTTATGAGGTCTTTTGTATTGCGGGAAACCTCTAAAAAATTATAGCTTAGTTTTGTTAGAACAGAAACTCTTTCTGCACAAAGTATCTAAAATTTAAAAAATTCTTCTGTAGAAACTAATTTTTTTATAAAAATTTCCAATAGATTTTACTGCACATTACATTGATTGTTACGACAGAGATAATCATGGTTTTAAGCGATTGCCAATGAATTCCAGCAATGCGCATATTGACACAAGTCGTTTAACCATAGCTGAATAGTTTTGAAAACATTGCATCATTTTGACCTGATGACTCGTTCGATTTGAATTCAAAAAGACTTTGAAGAGTATTTTGTTTGTAAAACATTGATTGATCAAAGAAAGCTAAAAACATGACATCGAATGCGTCTCTGTGATTTGAACTCTTTGAAAATAAAAAAATTAAAAATATTGTGGAAGTTCATTTTGTTAATAAACCGATTCCATAGGTAAAGATCAAAGCATCGGTTTGAGAAGCTCTTCCATTGACTGGAGCCATTAGCATCTTGACAATAGAACAGAAGAAAAAGTAAAATAAAAAAGAAGACAAAACCACTTTACGGTTAGTTTAAATCGGCAAGAACGATTTAAATGTTTTTATTTTATTTATTTATTATTATATTATTATTGTTTTATTTATTTTTTAATTCTTGAACTGCCGTGTGACATCTCAAGTATTCAAAAAACATTTTTTTGTCACATTCACTGATGTCACTTCTTCAATCAATTTTCGCTGGCGAATTCGCTATCGTTTGGTCCTTGCCTCTCATGTCGTAACCGAGTCTTGGGACTCTCCTGATTAAACATTCAATTAAAAGTATCAATCCATCAATCTTGTTTTAGTTTTCACATTTCTCTGCAGCGTGAGCAGTGAGCACAAACCAAGCGTGTGAGTGTGAGAACATTATTAGCATGGAGAGAGAGAGCTCCCAAACTGTTTGTTATAAGCTAAGATCCTGTTAGAATTCCGCCAGCTCTAAACGTGTATTTTGTGTATACTACTAATCAGCATTTCGCATCATTATTGAAATATATGTTTTAAGTATTCTTTGTTGACATGAAGTGCCATTATGAAATCTTAGGTGTTTCTTCTGATTGTTCATCCGAAGATCTCAAAAAAGCGTACCGAAAATTAGCTTTAGAATGGCATCCAGGTAATAAATAATATTTTATACTTCTATTTCTACTGTCTGATAATTGCTTAATAATTTTGTAATGGTTTTCTACATGACATTTAATACCATCCAATGCTGAGAGTTTAGTAATTGTCTCTAGGAATATAAATGACAAATTAAAATTCTTCAAGGGTTACTACAAACAAATTTCATGCATGTTCACATCAGTTAATATCATAAAAAGCAAGTTACATCTATAATGACAATTATTATGTATTATAAATGTAAGAAGAAAAAACACCACAACACACAGTAAACCAGCTTAGCACTTTTTATCGCCCAGCTGGCTCCTGGGGCTTAGTTCTGATGACTTACTCAAACATTGTGTGGCCCAATTACCTACAAGATTCATTTTAATTGAAGATGATTACGTGAAAAAGTATTTACATAATCATCACTTGCAGAAGAATATAAGAAATTTTTTTTTGTAAAAATATGCAAATTTAATCTATTTTTATTCAAATTTTTAACTTGCTATACAAATATTAAAATTCAAAATTTTCAGTTTGATTTCTAGATCAATTTGAATTAAAAAATGTAACTTTTAACAATTAAATTTGAATCATAAATGAAAAAAAAACTAAAGCTTCAAAAGTTACTAAAACTTGAAACAAATTTCTCGCAAGAGCACATCAAGTTATTTTTTAAAATTGCAAGAAATTCTAGTTTGGCACAGTAATCCACAGGTTTGTTGCATTTGACATTCACCTGTGAATCTCTTAGGATTTAGCCTTATCTCTACTTGTACAAATATCTATATAACTAGCATTATCCATACTATCAGATTTTTGTCTACTTAAAATTTCAAATCAGTTATATATTCTGAAGTTTAATCTTACTCTCAGCTATATCACCTTTCTTTCAAATTTTAGTTCTTTTTCCATTTTCAGGCATTTTGGGATCCAATGGTAACATTTTTATCTTCAGATCATCAACAATTGTTTGCTAATGAAATATTAATTTATATTTATAACAATTTAAATATTTTAAAACTTATTCGACAAACTAACACGAATTCTTACTCCATAGATCAAATAATATAAATTTGTTTCTTGCTTTAGACAGAAAATTATTTGTTTTATAACTAATCTTTTGATTTGGAATAAATTTATTTCAGACTTCTCATCAATAGGTTATTCTTAAATGTTGAAATCTAAGGCAAGCAAATGAGAAATGGCAAGCAGAAAAATAATTAAGAAACAATGAAATTTGAAACATACACTTACAGGCACGAAAAAGGAATTCTGTTTATGATTACTGAGGAATGTTTCTTTATACATTACCAAATATATACCATAAACATGGTCACTTTTTAACTCATTGGCCATGGCTTTTCAAAAACGAAGAGTACCATAATTTCTTCTTTTGAAATGGGAACATCAGTGTAAGCTTCTAATAAATTTTAAACATTACTCAAGGTAAAAAATTGGAAAAACAAATAGGATAAATTATGTGTTGCAATTTAAAATGAAAAGAATAAATATAAAAAAATGTTTCATTTTGTCTCACATAAAGTATATTAGATTTGTTTTTACTGCATTACATATTTTGCTCGTAAACCTTTCCAAGTAATGTATTCTGTTAACTATTTAGTTTGTAATGTACTTAATTTAAACTCCAAAAGTCTAATAAATTTAAACAACCACTTACCTATGTCATTCAGTAAATGTAGATTAGTTGAAAGAGGAAATTGAAAAAAGAAATAGGATTAAAAAGGCATCTAGTTAAAATCATATTGTATAAAAAATATACCAATACAAGCAATTAAAGGATTAATATATTTGTAAAACTCATTAGTGAATTAAAAATTGCATTTAATTTTTAATAAGGATTTTTTCCACAAATTTTTTAAGGAATTTATTGAACTGTTCTTTTCATATTTCTCTTGAAGGGTAATTATGTTTATCATTCTGTTTTACTCAGATAAAAATCCTGACAGACTAAGTGAAGCAACAGAAACTTTTCAGTTGATACAACAGGCTTATGAAGTACTCTCAGACCCACAAGAGAGAGCATGGTATGATCGTCACAAAGAGGATATATTAAGAGCTGGTAAGTATAGCTTTTGTAGTGTATTTGAAATTGTTCTGTTTGATTTTTCATGTAGGTTAATCACTCCCTTAATTTTAACAATTCTAAAGTTAAAGAAAAGATGTATATTTTTAAACATAATAATCAGTATATTACACTGGAATCTCTGAACAAAGTGGGGAGGCCTTGTTTGATTTTCAAAAAATTCTAATTTACCGATTTATTTAAACTCTTATTATTCATAATTAATACTAAAGCAGTTTTACTCCTGATGAAGCATAAGGGCTTAATATGTGATTAACATTTCAATTTGTATCAGTGTGATGTACACTATTTATGTATTATATTACCCTATTGTATGTGCATTGCCTTGGCTATTTGCTATAGCAGCAAAGTAAAAATATGACATGGTAGTTTCTTATTGCAAACCAATATCTTGCTCTACTTCCTGTTGCATGTGTGTTATGTACAAGTTGATCAATCTCTTACTCTTTCGTCTGTTGTAAGTTTTTTATTAACTGCTCATAGAAAATTAGTTGTGTGGTAAAATGTCAGCAGAGCATAAACACTATGCCTGTACAATTAAAGAAAAATGTACAGCCTGTACAGTTAGTGCAGGTTGTACAAATGCCTCAAAGGAAAAAATGGTGCCAAATTATCTGTTAAAATTGATGATAGTAAAACTGCTTAGTGGAAGAAAAATCAGGGTAAGATTGAATGTTTTTGTGCTATAACAAATGATAAAACAATTAAACAATGCCACTATTTAACAGTTTCTGTTCATTACAAAACTACATTTTTATGGTTTACCCAGGAAAGGTGTTTCTTTTAGCGACTCGTTAATTCAAGAAAAACATTTACAACTGAACAAGAGTGTCAATGTTGCTTCTGCAATTATAACCATCAATTAAGGGGTTAAATCGCTGGGTTAGAAGGCCTTGATTTAGACAATTGAAAGTTACTGAAGAAAATTTAGCAGTAGAAAAATATTTACCAGATTTTAGAGGTTGATTAGAACAGAAAACTACTTCTCTCAGCAACAGTGTAACAACAGTGGACTGAATTTTAAAGCACTTCCTACCAAAAGTTTATCTTCCAAAGGAGAATCTTCTGTTCCAAGATTATAACATCTGGCATGGGATAAGGAACGCCTGACAATAATAGCTTGTAACAATGCTGCAGCTACTAATAAATTATCACTAATGATGATTAGCAAAGCCTCGAAGCTTGGATTAATATTGATCTGTTTCAAAAATTGTTTGAAATGCAATTTGTTCCTTCATTTTCAAAATTCAATGAAGGAAACATCTAGCCTAACAAAGCCTTGCTGTTGGTTGACAATGCTTATCATTCCTCTGACAGAATATTAGTGAAAGGTGACATTAAAGCTATTTTCCTACAACCCAATATGATCCCACTTTTGCAGTCTGTGGTCCATGGAGTACTACAAAATAACAAACTTTGCTATAGATAACTGTTCATACAAGCTTTGATCAGAAGAGAGGACATATCCATCAAAGAAAACTTTTCAAAAATTATGATTAAAGATAGGATTTATTGGGTTGTCAAAGTGTGGCATAAATGTCCTGACTCCTTAATTCAAATATTCTAGAATAAACTTTGGTCTAATCATGAAAAAGCATCAGTTGATAGAGCTGTTAAGATTATCTAGAATTATGGATCTCCATAGTTTGGATTTCTGAGGCTCTAATAAAATTTTACTAAATAATTCAGGTAATTCTTACTATTTCAAATTTTTGTATTTAGTAAAGATGCAGTATGGAATGCAATGTAATAAGTGGCTCAATTGTAAAAAATAAATAAAATAGCCACCTTTCAGAAATTTTAAATTCTGAGAAACTTTATTGTATTATAATTTTTGTGTTATGTGAAAAAAAAAATAATAAAATCATTAATATCACAGAATGTATCTCAAAAATTATTTTAAATGTTATATTTTAAGTAACAATATTTGCATTTACTTAAATTATGTTGCTTTGTGCAATATCCAGCTTTCAAACTCTCAATCACACTTTAACTGAAACTTTAAATCTCAATATCTCACTCTATTTTTTACTTAAAAAATCATTGTTTTTCAAAATTTTTAATATTTTATTATATTTACTTGCTACAGAAATCTTTCAAAATTTATAACTAGAAACTAATTTCACAAATTTTACAAAGATTATATATTACAAAAATAAATGTAAGCTTACTCTAAAAATAAATTCCTACTTGATTGATAAAATCTACATAATTTTTCAATTAATTAATCCAAAGAATTCAAGTCTTTTAATAGTACACCATATATAACAATACCAAGCAGTTATTAACAACTGTGTTATAAATCTAAATCAATCATGTAAATAACATCCATTTTTAGGAAAACTTGAATTGTAATTAACTGGGTAAGGGCTCCCATCTTTAAAAAAGCACCAGTTCTAATGCAGTCTGGCACAAGAGACAACTGAGCAGTAAAGCTAATTCAATAATGTCATATACATACATTTTGATGAAAACTCTGGTTTTATTTAACCAGGCAGTGTTGCCCATTTTAACTAAAAAAGAATAAGCATTAATCCAATTTAGCACGAGAGAACAAAAAGGTAATAAAGCTGAATCAATAAGGCAAACAACTTGCTTTTTTATAAGGATTTCAATTCACAATAAACCAAAATATATATATGTCTATGAAATATTTCCACACAGGCTTAATAAATTGCATACAACAGCAATTTTAATTGAGTAACTCATATGAAGTAAAAATACTCACTAATTGTCATTCTTAGAAGAATCATAATTACCATTTGTACAATACTCATGCTCTAAATTTAAAAAAAAGAAAATTAATTTATGGACATCCGTACATTACATAAGCTTCACACAGATATGAAAATTTGAATCATTGAATTTTATTCACTTTGAAAATGAAACTTCATATTTTTGTATATCACACCTTTAAATGAACATTTCAAGCTTTAATATGAAGAAAAAAAAAAAAAAAACACACAGTTAAACTTCAAAGGTTACTATAACTTCAAATAATTTCTTGCATGCACATATTAAGTTGTTTTAAAATCAAGGATTACATCATTAAATCACATGAATCCATTCCGAGTCAATAATCTATGTGTTTGGTGCATTTGGTAACCTACCAGCATGTACAATTTAGCCAAATTATCAAATAATGGATCTGGTTGTCAACTACTATTTCCAATTCTGGAAAGTCTAATAATTTAAACATATGTTTAGGAAAACTGAAATTCTGATTAACTGAGCAGTAGCTCCCACTTTAAAAAAAGCGCCAGTTCTAATGCACTCTAGCATAAGAGACAACTGGGTGGTAAATCTAGTTCAGTAATGTAAATAACATATTTTCATGAAAATTCTGGTTTTATTTGACCAGGTAGTGTTGCCCACCTTAAAAATTTTTTTTTATACTTAACTAGTATCTATTGAATAAACCTTGATTGTTACAAACACAAAGATTATTGAAACATTATTAAATCTGAACCATACTACTGAGGAATGGAACTCTTAACATTCCTAGTGTTGCTGTTAGGAATTCCATTCCTCAGTATGCAAGGTTTATTAATCATTGGTTGAATTGTAAAAATATATATAACAAAATAAACATGTGAACATTTTAAAATGCTGATAGAAAATATAAATTGAAGTACTATTGATTAAGTATAATTACTATCCTGGGCACCCTTAATAATTTGCTTGTTCATCCCTATCCTGCTGTGATTAGTGGTGCAGCTTGTTCTTTTTGGACCTTGCACCACAAAACCCAACAAACCAACCTGCTGTGATTAGAAATAAAATTAAATGCATCAGTATTTTAAAATCAACATTTTATAATTGTTTTGTAGTGTAAACATGTATAAATTATAAAATACCATTTTATAATTTATACATTTTAATTATTTTAACATTTTATTTTATACTCTTTGTCTTAGGTGTTAATTATACTATACAAACATAAAAATTATAGATTTGGGATTACTATAATTTTTTATTGTCATTCTATACCACAGCTGAAGTTATAGTGTCTACAAAGATCTACTTTGTAGACACTATCATTAAGTAAACTTGTCTAAAATGTAATGGATCATCCTACCAATCTTGAAGACTATAGGTTTTCACTATTTTAATGGAATTTATTGTCCAACCCCTCTCTTCCAAACCAGCCATTTAAGTAAATCTGAACTAGGACCTTAATGATACTAGATTTTTATTCTTTATAAATTTTATAGATCAAGAAAAATGAAAATTGAACATCAATTTTAATATTTTGCACAAACTTTGAAGTTCACAGTTAAACTTTATCTTTCATGTCATTTTTTATGACAGAAAGTTTAAATTTATGATTCCTTTATATCACTGTCAAACATGTGCTTTTAAATGCTATTTTATTGTTTTATCTCATTTGGCTTCTTTATTTATCTATATTATTTTAGTTATTTATGATATTTAGAATTTTATTTCTAATTATATTTTAGGTGCAGATGAAGTTTATAAGGATAATTCGTTGAATGTTTATCAGTATTTTAATTCTAGCTGTTTTAAAGGATATAATGATGGAGAAAAGGTTTGTGGATTTTAATTACAAGTTTTGATGTAAATATGGTATATTTTTACTACTAAAGTTACATTTTTGTATATTTAAACTTTACAATGTATAGTTTTATTAATGTAATTACATAAATTGTTTTTATCTTTATTTGTAACTTAAATGTAATTAAATTAGAGTTAATAATGAATCAAAATTTATGACAAAAGGGAAACTTTATGCTGAAGAATTATTACTAAAAAATCCTAATTAAACACCTTTATTTAAACGCTTAATTTCAAATTTAACAAATCTTATGAAGAAAATAAAGAGTATAATTTGTTCAATTTTTATGTTTAATATTAGCTTCAAATAGTAAAGCTTTCATTCAAAATGGAAAAATTATACACTTCAACTTATAGAAAGTATAAGGGCACATCACTGAATTGAATTTTTGATATATGTTTTAACTGGTGAAATTAAAGTTTTTATTGTTTGTGTACTTAACTCTTATCTTTAATATATATTATTTCATGTGAATTAAATGTAAAATCATCATATCAATACATTCTCTGTGACCCAATTTTAGTTGTTTTTCAATTATTGTGTTTGCTTTTTTGAATTGTCAAAGAAAGTGTTTTTTGTTACTTTTCTTTCTGTTTGCTATTCTTAAAAAAAAAAAAAAAAAAAAAAAAAAAAATTCAGAAGATAAATTTCGGTTAAGAAAATTAATGATATATATAGTATTTATTTATTATATTTATTAAATTTAAATATATGTGATATTGATGTTATGAACTCACAAAATGTTAATTTAATTTTAACTTTTTGTTTCCCTGATTATTAAATTCAAATATTTCTAGATTTAAAATGTCTTAAGCAATTTTATTATGTTAAATCTATATACTTTTTTTAATTTATAATATCTTTATAAATTGAGGAATAAAGATAAGCAATAAACTTCAATTCCATAAATTTTAATGAAAATAATTCATTGAAAAAGTTTCACATTTAAGAGGTTGTTAATTAACTGTAATAAATAATGGAAGTTCAGTGTATGTTTATTTTTAAAAATTTGACAAGTAAGCATAAATCAATTGTAATAATAAGTAACTGTTTTATGCAAAAAAAAATTCTTTCAAAGTAATGTTATCAATCATCATTATCAACAGTGATTCAACAGACCTTTGTGGTCCTTGTTCTTTTTCAGAAGTTTTTCGCGCTCTAATGAATATTGCTATAAGCCATTTGAATAAATGACAATTGCCTTCTAGGTGAAGTTTTCATTTATAGTGGCCAATATTTATATGTCCCAAAAGTGGTAATCTGGAAAACTCCTGAATACTCTGGTGTATATGGGTTCTGAATTTAAAATTGATTTTGTGAAACTAAAAAATTTTATTTCATTTATGTGAGCAAATTTTGTTAAATAAAAATAAGAAAGGAGTGATCATTTGAAAATATGTCTCCCTTTTTAATAAAAAAAGGAATATTGGGTGTTATGAATGTTAAATGCATTTATAAATTGTGTTCTGGGGACTTCCTGGTAGAGATCGTTAATGCTTCTCAGACTGCTACAATTATCATTATTTGATTATTAGCAAAGTTAAAAGTTACTGACTGACCTCTTGGTAACTTTAAATATTCATATGGTGTTATTT
>JAPDSC010123293.1:176799-208066 GCA_026290005.1 Latrodectus geometricus | reverse complement strand
TACTGACTGACCTCTTGGTAACTTTAAATATTCATATGGTGTTATTTCCACAAGAGATTTGTTGAATTCGCTGGTTGAGAAGATTCTTGAAAATCCATAGAATCAGAATGTCTGGGTGTTAAAGGCATTACCATTGGAAGAGATGGTAAATTCATTGATATGAAACATCTCATTTTGATTTTGTTATGCCAGTTTTTCCAGACAGTGTCAAAGTTGCATATATAAATTTACCCAACCATCCATTCATTCAAAATCCACTGTTATGTTTTTAGTGCACACATTTTGAATACTTGAGTAATGTTTGCAGAAGTAAACTATTTTGTGCTCGTTGCTCATTAACTTGTCACAATAGTTTGAACTGCACAGCAAAAAAGGCATGTGTCAACTACCATGTTGAAAATTCCTCCTATTCTTAAAGTTCTTCTCAAGTACTAGAAAAGGAAATTACCACAGTCAAAGTTACAATTAACCATTCATATCCTAAGATATGAAAACAAGTTACCTCTCACAGCTCCAAAACAGAAGTAATCTATGGAACTGCAGTAAAAAAGTTACTAAAATCGCTACCACTAATTGACACTATTTCATTTTCCCTTGTAAAATGACCCCAAGTTACAAAATAAAGGCCAAAATCCTTGTCGCTTCTATGAAAGCTCCATTGGTTAAATGAAAAGCTATGGGGTCTTTTAAACAAATATCTTCAAGGGAGGGCTCATATAATAAATCCTCTTTATCCATCTGGAAAACCCTAGTATCTCTAGAGTCTCATACTGTTGCTCTGCATCCCTCAAATGATAAAATAGCATTCAAGGATACTAGGTTAAAGGCTATAATAAAGCCTGGGCTAAAAATATAGACCCACTCTATATTATGGGGCAATGCACAATAAATTAAAGAAGTTAATTTTCAATAACATGAAACATGAAATTTTTCTTTTTCAGCTTCTTGGTATTAAATGTGAATCAATGATTTTTTTTTTCTAATATTATAAACACATTTAGATAATTCTTAATAAATTGTGATATGAAAATTCATATTTTTTTTAGTATTTTAGTCAGTTTTGACATTTTTCCTTTCCTTAGATGACTTATGAGTTACCTACCTTGGGAAAGGAGGTTTTCCATTTAAAAAAATAACTTCCTTTGTTTCATGGAACCTCCATGGTTTGTGTTCACATCTTAATGACATCACCCCCTCCCCTCCATGTATTGTAATTCAAGAAATATTCCTGAAATGTACCAATATAATGCATGGGTTTAATTGCTTTAGAAAAAATTGTGGCTAAATTCCTATGGTTGGTGTATTAATTTGTATTGCTTTTAAAATTTGTAATTTGCATTGAAATGTATCAAGAAACAATGTTGATATGCCTGATTAATCCAAATAAGATTGTTTTAATTTCTGCAGATAGACTTTCCATTCCTAAAATATCATTGAGAGAAGTTAAAGCCCTTTTATAAAGGAAGAAAAACTATTGAAAAAGAAAAATTACATTTTTTTTTTCCCTATTTAAACAAATAAGAAATTCAACTGTTTTGTTCATTTGAGAATGTTTATAAAAGTGAAACACTTGGCACTATTTTTTCTTTGTAAAAAGGTGCTTTGGTGTAACTAATAAGTTTAAACTCACCAATCAGTTCTTTCAGTCTGTGTAAGAATGACCAACCCAAAACAACTGTGCTAGATAGGATTGAAGCTTGTTTCAATATTTATTTTTAGGAAACAGTTCCCTTAAGTGATAAAAATATTAACGAAACTTTCTTGTTCTCTTCATATGTTTGACTAGTTTAATGACAGTATTTAATATTATCACAAAAATGTCTACAGATTCCTAAATGTTATATTTAATGTTATGGATTCCAAAATGATTTTGTAGTATTTTTTAATGTACTTTATTTTTCTGTTCATTTAGACTTCATATCTTAATAAGAGCATCATTTTTCACCATAATCATATCTAGAATTTTTATATGAATCTAAAATTTTTTTTCTAGGGCTTTTATACTGTGTATCGCCAAGTATTTGAAACTATTGCTGCAGAAGATAAGGTATTTATGGATGGTGAAGATTTTGAAATTCCACAGTTTGGCTATTCAGATAGTTCTTATAATGAGGTAAATGTTATCAGAGAATTTATTTTTAATTATATTACTTTCATGAGTACATGGCAATCTTTTTACATTACCCCTTATGAGAAACAGAAATTAGCATCTCATTTCCTTTCAACTCATCTAAAAGGTGAGAAATAACTTTCTTTGCTATAAGCACACAGTGTTGATTGGTCACAGAAAGCACAATCCAATTCCTTTCTACCCAGTAATAAAAGAAAATCAGTATTTTGTAAAAATAGAGATTCCAGTTCTGTGAAGAGAAGTTTGAAATCCCTAAGTCACTTATATATGCGATCCAACTCTTACAGTTGTATGACTTATGTAATAAGTATATTTCTCCTGAAATGAATTCTTATTAATGAATAAACACACTATAGTGACTTTGCTTCGCTTTAAGTATATCATTTATTATATTACTTTCATAAGTTCTTTAAAAAATATTATATTTTTGTGAATTTCCTATTATGAATTTGTTATAATATTTATGAGTTTAATTAGGAAACTATGATAATTACAATATTTGTAAAGTGTTTTTTTTATTTTAATTAGTATGATAAATTCCTTAAAATGTCTTAAATTCTCTGTAAAGAATATTCTAGACAAATGAAACCCATCCAAATGCATACTTTTTAAAGGAGTTATGCAAATATTAGATTTTTAAATGAAGTTAAAGTGCTACAAAAAATAATGTAATTTTTGTAAATTAAACTTGATAGATTAATTTTATTTACTTTTCTTAATTTAAATACACTGATATTTTCTAGTTTTATTTATTTATTGCTATTTTCTGCAAAAAGCATTAATAGAGTAAATTTGTAGGTTCTGTGTATATAAATAAAAATATTGTATTTCTTATAATATAAACTACTATGCATTTGAAATTTTTTAAGTACATATACATCTGCTATATATTTTATTTCTTTAATTAAAAATTTTATAGGGATAATAATATTTATGTAATAAAAGTTATTATTTAAAAAAAACATTTTTATTATAATAATTAGTATTTTATTTCAATGAATTAGTATTTCATCACAATGACTTAAAACCGTTATTTTTTACAATTTTATTATGAGAAATTTTTAAATAGATTATTTGCTATTGAAATATTTTTGTGTGTACCTAAGACCTTCTCCCATTTGAAATAAAAGAATATTTTTGTTTTCCTTGTATCAATACATTTTATTATATTAGCAAATGTGAAATATTACATTATTTATTAAAATTTGAAAATTGTTTGAAATGATTTGATTCATTGAATTAACCTGTGCTTTTTCTTTAACTCTTACAGGTTGTTCATAATTTTTATGCCTATTGGCAGAGTTATTGCACTGCTAAATCATATTCTTGGGTTGATAAATTTGATTTAGTTGATGCAAGAAAATCTGGTGCTGGAAGACAAATAATTCGTGCTATGGAGAAAGAAAATAAAAAACTTAGGGATCAACATAGAAAATTACGAAATGAAGAAGTTCGAGTATGTTGTTTGTTTTAAGTTGTTATAATTTTAGATTTGTTTCATCTGTATTTTACTTTTATTATAAAATAGATCTTTTGTTGCTATTTAATGCTTATTATGCGCTAATGTTTTTGAAATTGAATAAGTTAAGGTAATTTAAATAGCTAAATTTAGATTTAGATTTGTAAAACTATATAACATAGGGAAGCATTTTTTAGATTAATTGTACTTGATTATTGTACAAATCTTTTAATTTGTAAAAAATAGCAATAATTTTTTTTCCTTGGACATTTAAAAATGTAAGTTTGTTTTGAATTTCTTAATCAGTTTGTATTTGGTTTTGTTTTGCGTTTCTCATTTATAATGATATCAAGTTTATTTAGTTTTTAGTTTTACAACACATATTTCTAATTTATCTTATTAATTTTTTTACATGTGTAATAATTTTATAATTGATATGAATATGACAAATGAATTTTTATCCCTTAAACTCTTGTGTTAGATTTGAATTTTAGTGCCATTAATTTCAACTTTATATACTGAAATATTTTTTATTGTTGTAATTTTCTTAATAATATGTTCTTTATTAAATGTGTTTGTATTTAAAATGAAAAAAATTATTTAATTAATATATTTTGTAAAATTTAAATCTTATTTTATATGAAAAAATATAAAGTAATTTGAATTTATGTCAATTTAATTGCAAATAGCATGATATTTACTTTGATGTAAAAATGCAAAAGCTTGGATTTAAAAATTTATATCCCTGTAGTAAATATTATGAGGATTTTATAACTTTGTATATTAATAAATAATTACTTTCATACATATTTTTAATTTGTCTGAGGAGCATAACAATTACTATAAATATTTATTTTAGAGTGAAACATTAGATATTATTTTTTAATAGCATGTTTTATTAAGTATTGAAATAATATTCTATAACTTTTTGTTATCAAGTCACCATGGTTTTGCTTATTACACATATAAACAATAAATATAATTCTTTCATTCCTCAATCTTTCAATACATATATCTTCCTCCCATGCATCTGTCTTAAGATTTGAACCATTTCCAAAGGAGAATTTTTATTTATGTAATTAAATAACATACATTGTAATCTTATAATTTCACTTGTTTTGGTAATTGGAAAATCCAGTTGTAAATATTTAAATTCTAGATCCACTCTCACAAATTCCTCCTATAGATAATTCTTAAAATTTTATTTTCAAAAATCAGAGAGTGAATAATATATGAAAAAGTTGCTATAATTGGTATTTTTAATTTAATATTTGTTTTTAAAATCTGAATTTTACACTAGTTACTTATATATTCCGGCATTATAATATTTGCATTTTTTTTTTTTTTTTTTGCCAAACTGATATGAATATTACTCTTGACATTATTGAATTAAATAATAATATCAATTTTAATGCAGAGATTTAAGTTGACATACTTATATTTTTATATTTATAAAAGATCAAATAATTTTGAAATTAAGAATTTAGTTTATCATGTTAACAATTGTGATAAACGTTATTAGTAAAATTAAAATAATGACCAAATATAAATTAAAGAATTAAGGTTAATCAAATTCTTAATTACATATTTTTAATGCATTTTTGATTACTGCAATATATTTTATTAGTGTTTATTTTAATAACCAAAAAAGTATAAAAAAATATGTAATTTTTTAAATTGGTTTATATTTTATTATTTTTCAGTAATTACTATAAAAGTTTATACCTTTATGTAATTTTAGGAATTAGTTGCTTTTGTTCGCAAGCGGGATAAAAGAGTTCAAGCTCATAAAGTGAGTGACCTTTTCAAACTTATATGTTATATTTTTTGTTCTTAATAATATCCCAAATGTCTTTTATTTGAATGTAAGATTATATCCAATTAAAAGAATTAAGCTAAAGTTATTTTAACATAGTCCTTTTAGTCATCTTCAAATACTTATTGTATTTTTCACTTTTAAAATATTCAATGAAAATTTTAAAATTTGCCATTATATATTGATATTTTTGACTGTTTAGTAAATTAATATCATAAAAAATATTTTCTTATCTGATAGTACCAATATGTTGTGTGACCAGATCTGAAGAGATATCGTTTAAGAAATTAAATGTAATTTTTTTTATAATGCATTTATATAAATTTTTAATGTCTCATTTAATTAGATCTGTTCTGTTCAAAATATTTCTAACTTGTCCAATTGTCAATTAAATGAAAAATATTAATAGGTATTAATTTATCTTAGTTTAAAAAATGTATTTTTTTAAATGCTATATGAAAATTTTAATTCAAATCTAGAAGTATTGTATCAAAGTTATTGCTTCACTTGTTCTAAGCAAACTAATATATTTACAGGTTATAACTTTGCATAATATCTTTTGGGCAAATTTATTTTTTATATATTTATTTAATAATAAATTGAAATTAATTTTTTCAATAATGTTTCATATAGTAAATATTTTACAAAACTTAATAAGTATTAAAGATTTTTTTGATTTTATTCAAAAGATACTTTATATTATAGAAATATCTAATTATGTGATATTTTTTAACAATAAGTTTTAAATAAATATTTTATTTCTTTCATTTTAGAAATACTTAGAAGAAAAGAAAATTGAAAAGGCAAAAAGATCAGAAGAACTTCGAAGGCAGCAAGTTTTAGAGCGGAATAAGTAATACATATATAATTTTTATATTTTCACTTGAAATATATTGTAAAAACTTATTTATGACTGGTCTGATGTTATTTATATATCAGCGTAGTATTTATAAACATAAAATTGAATGTTTATTTAAACATACAAAACTAATTAAAATTTTAACTTTAAAAATAAATAACTATATTGGGTGTCATTTTTCTGTCCTGGGAACTGAATTCCATCTTTTAAAAAATTTTAAAATTAAGATTTTAATTCAAAAATCATGATTTAAATGTAACTTTTAGTCTTACTTCCTAATTTTTTTTTAGTTCCTAGAAATTTTCCGATCAGTAATTTAAAAATAATTCAATTAAAAGGATCTAGTTTTATTTTAAATTAATTTGTCTGCAAAGAAATTTTATCATACTTAATCATAATAAGGGTATGTGTTATTAAACTGGTAATAGTTTTTAGAAATCTGAAAATGTTTTCTTCTTGAGTTAGTAAAGCTCTAAGAAATCTATGCTAGTATTAATGAAGTTAAAAATGGAAAATTTTATTATATTTGAATTTAGATTAAAAGAATGTTGTTTTTAGAATTCACTGGAACAAATAAAATTGTTTTGGCTATTGCTGTTAGAAATAAATTATGCTAATAATAAATATTTGAAAAAAGAAAAAGATGTGAATGAATATCTATATAATAAGTGTAAAAAATTGAAAATGTCTGAGTTTTGTCTCTCATGCTCAAGAAGATGAATTATTGCAACTCTGATTGAAACTTTATCAAAAACGTTTTAAGGAAAGGTTGTCTAAATAATTACTGAACTCAAGACTCCTCACAGACTTTTCACGACAGTAAACAGTTAATAATCAAATTTTTTCGATGGCGTTACTAAGTACTTAACATCCACAGCATTTTGGGTTATGGTATATGTTAGCTAATGATAAATTTGTTTTGTTCAGACTAAAGAGTGAAAAAACTTGTGCTATACATAAATGATTTTTAGAGTAACTAAATGAAGGAAGGGTCCATCATGAGCAAATTAAATCATTTTCATTAAATATTGATGAATTTATAGATAATGATATAAATTTATAAATGATACAGTTAAAATTTTTGATGATGATCAGCATAAACTAATTAAATTTCTCATTTAGGTTTTAAACATTTATCAACTGCAAAATATATATTTAAGCTGAAATAAAAAAAAAACCTTTATGAAATTGGACATACTATTTGTTAAGTAATAAGTTATTTATTTGATATATAACCAATCGTGAGTGTATCAAAAAGTGTAGAAAAGCTTGAAGCGTAAAGAAATTAAGTATCTTTTGATAATAAATGGGGCATTTGAATAGATATTGTTCATATATTGCAAACTTTTCTTTTGGATTTTTAATGAAATAATTGAAAATTTTATGGCGAGTGTCTTTTGTGGTATCAATGAATCTTCTAAAACAAAACATTTATTTGTAGAACTGGGTTTGCTGGATTTCATTTAAAAAATTTAGAATTTTTACAAGTAAACTTAATTTACTTAGACCCTTTAATAATAGAATATTACAGGTGTTTCTTTGTATGGAGATTTCATAAATTAAAGGAGATATTGTTAGTTTTCTATGCTAATGTGTACTACATGAAGAAGGAGTTCAAAATGAGATATATTTAAGTTTATATATTTATGAAGAAAATTCTGAGAATGAATTTTTAATCTAGGAAAAATGATATTTTAGTATTAATTATTATTATATCAATATGAAAAGAATAATTTAATTTGTGCATAGGTATTTTACTAAAATTTAACAAAGAGAATCCTATTTTTCATATCATAGCTGATAAAATTTTTTTTAATGAATTTTTACCATTTTTACTTTGTAATGAAGAATTCTTATGTATTTGTATTTCTGTTTATATAATAAAGTGCTTTAGATATCAGATAAAAGAGCTACTGGAAAAAATTATTATAGGAATCTCTCCAAATAGCTTATCAGGAAACTAGATACTTGATAATAAATTTTGATTTATTTTATTGTATTGAATCCAAAATATAAAAACGAAAATACAAATTCAGCAACATTTGTAAAGTTGCTCAACTCTTATCTTCTGTAATTTAGATATTACAGATGACAGGAGTTTAAAAAATTTAGTAAAGAATTAGATTTGTGTTTTTATATATATAGATTAAAAGAAATGGATAATGTTTGCTTTAAGAAAAGTAAATAATAGGGTGAAACAGTCAAAATTTATTTAAACTGGTAGTTTCATGTTTATAAAATAATGTTGCATTAAAATATAAATATTAAATTGTTTTAGTGAAAACTATTTTGATTGCATCTTCAATGCCTTCAGTTAAAAATTCTTGCTAATGTGGAATGCTAAATTTAGAAAATTATGAAAATGCTAGCTTAATCAAGTATTATTTGTAAAATATTAACTTGAAAAGCACACATATAGTTAACTACAATTAATTGCTCAAGAAAAGAAAAGTAATTAAAATTTTCCTGTTCCAAAAGATAAATAAGTTATTTTTAAGACAAATAATTTTTTATCATTGCTACCTACCCTTTATTGTATGCAAAAACATAAATTCTCTATAGATATAAAATCTAAAGAAAAAAAGTCATCAAATTTTTAGTCTTATTTTAAAATATAACTATGCGAAATATATTTCTCAAGAAAGCCTAAAAAATTCCGAAACAATAATGTTAAAAAAAAAAATATATTATTTATGTTTCAAATTAAGCATATTATAAAACAGCATAAAATGATCAATAAAAATTTTAAGTTGAAATTTTCAGTCTTTGTAATTTATTAGTGCAGCTTCTCTGCTAAATACAAAATCACAATAACATTGCATATACTTTATGTAGCTGTTATTATGTATTTTAAAAAGAATTGATGTATTACAAAGTGAAGCAACCATATACATTGAAAACTGTCCCCCCTGTGAGAAAATTTTAAAATTAAAATAATTTATTCCATTTTAAAAATTCCAAATTTATTCATTTTATATACATAATGTTTTTTAAATATTGTAAATTTATCAGAAAAATTGTTTATAAACTGTTAATTATGACTTTTATCATGAGTTATTGTAAAGCTTTTAAAATGGGAATAGAATGTAAAAAAAATTATTTTGATTGCATTCAAAAATTGCTTCCATGACAAGAATGTTCAGTTTTAAGTGGAAAAAGTGCAAGAAAAATTGCCAAAAGATTCGTAGATGTCAATTTACTTTATTCTTTTATCAAATGGTAAATTAGATACCATTAGGTTATTCAAATTAACTAATAAGTATTTTTAAAGGAAAATGCTGCATTTTCAAAAAGATTCCCTCATGGCAGATTATTCATAGTTGGGAATAACTTTACATAAGTAGTTCAAAAAATTATGTTGTTTTCTTAAAGTCTTAAATAAGTGATCAATGAATATTAAAACGTTTATATATTCATTGATACTTAAATATAGTATGACCAATTACACATAAAAAAAGTGTTAACAATTGATTGATAAATAATAAATTAGCTTTTTATTTCATCCCTGATCTAAACTCCATTGAAAGTGTGTGTTTGTATTCGTTAAAAATAAAAATGTTTTCATTTATTCATCCATGTCTATTCAAGAAGTTTATGACAATAAAAATGAATCTCGCAAGTCAAATTCAAGTAATATAATATCAGGGACAAGTTGAGCATCCTTCTCAAATGCTACGCAAACATCCTTTCTTCTCCTCTGTAATTAAAATCAGCCTTAACTCATTTTTATTTAAACTAACATTTAGGTTTTGCAAAATATAATATCTTCTATGTATTATTCTTGATCATTTTTTGAAAGAAGTACTGCATTATGCCTGAAAGAATATTTTACATTATGCTTAACTTAATATATTCAAGAAAAATGATAATTTAAATATAACTGATGATAATTTAAATATAATTGTAGTTTGTCGCATCATAAGCTTAATAACAGTACTAACATATAAGAATAAAATGAATAATTCATGTTGATATCATTGCAACAATTTTTAAAATTTATTAAATCTATTTGGCCAGTTTTAATAAATTTATTCAACTAACCAGAATTAGCTGACAATCACTGGTCATCTAAAATACTAGAAGTTGCAACATTATTAAAAAATCCAGAATTAGATAATTAGCTTGAACAAAATTAATGTTATGCTATTTCAAGGCTGTTATAATGGTAGGGCCACATTAATTAGACAATTATAGAGCATGAGTTCATCCAAATTTCAAAGTTTTTTAAACTTCCTTCTTAGTAATATGTGAATATGGGCTACTATCTATTAAAAGTTTGTTACAGAAAGTAAAAATGTAATAAATACTTAAAAAAACCTTACAATTTTTTCTGCTATTTGTGTATATTTGGTGTACTATTAAATTAGTTGAATGCCAAATACTTTTCCACTGTAATTGAAAATTGAGAATATCCTGATTTTAAAACATATTTTATTTTATTATTTTATAATATTTGATGTATTATGTTTTTATATATTCTTATTTATAGAATGATTAAAATTTTGTATTGTATGAATATTTTAATTATTAAATTCTCTTAAATATTTCACAAGATTTCTCTCTATTTCTATGTTTACTTTGCTGTAAGTCTTTGCGTGCATAACATATTTTAATTAATGAGACTTTTTTCACAAAATATTGCTACTGCTTTACTTGTGTATTATTGATATTAGCATACATGAAATTTGCTGAAATAATTCATAGGTCTTTAGAAAATTACAAAGAATCTGAATGGGTTTCTGTATCACAATTAGAAGAAAAATTCAATGAGCTTGAAAATCATTTAGATAATGCCTTTGGTGCAGATTCTTCAAACACTGGTAATTGTTTTCACCGTTTAGTTTTATTATACATAGGTTTGTTACAGTTTTATGAAATTAATTTTTTTCTTTTTCTATCTCACAGATGAAGAAGATGAATACTATAATGAACTGTATTGCGTTGCTTGTGAAAAAGATTTTAGATCAGTTCAAGCGTATGTATTTTTTCAATTAATATTTATGAAGTTAATTGTAATTTAACATATTTAAATAAACTTTTTAAAAATTGTAATGAATATCTAAATTACTATGCTTCAACACTTTTTAGGATGAAAAATCATCAAAATTCAAAGAAACATAAAGAAAATGTAGCTGTTTTAAAATCACTAATGGAGGAAGAAGATGCTGCTTTAAAAGTTTTTGAAGATTATGATGATTCTGTGATCAATGAAATATCAGTTAATTCAAATCCTGAAGAAAAAGAATCAAGTGAAGCATTATTAGATGAACTCATTATGAGGTAAATCAATAATTGTCATACATTGAAGTAAAATGTTACAGTTAATTTCATTTTCTTAAATAGTAATAGAGTTTATTTAATCTGTAGAAAACATTGAAATTTTTCTTATAATCATAAACAATGATGTAATCTAACCATATTTCTACCATATGAAAAGAGTGATATATTTTCCATGAAATAAATTTTTGTGTTAACTGCTGTAGACAAATATGTGTAATAAGAAACTTTCTTTGGTAATTTTTGAGTAATAACTGCTTTATTGGAGTGTATGTATTATCAGTATCTACACTTGGAATTGAAATTTAATCAGTGCACCCTTGTTATATAATCTTATGTAATTTTTTGTATTTTTATCTTTAAATTTTATTTTTTAGTTCTACAAAAGCAAAGAAAAAAAAGAAAGACAAAAAATCGAAAACTTTCATAGAAGAGAATGAAACTAATTTAAATGAAGTAAGTTGAAAGTTGCCTTATTTAGAAAGGACCGAGATTACAATATCTAGAAAAAATATAAATAATGATTTCATATATATATATATATATATATATATATATATATATATATATATATATATATATATATATATATATATATATATATATGAAAATGTTATTGAATTTTTTCTTTACTCTTACATGATTCTCTTATTCTCAAAATAGATTTTATTTTTACGCTATATGGAGAAAGTATTAAATTAAAATTTACATTTTAGTGTCATATCATTTTTAGAATATTATATACTTATAACATTTATAATGATATTTTAAAAAATTTGTGTCTGTTAAATTATAAAATATTGCATAATTGCTTATTTATAGGGAAATAGAAATGAAGGGAATACTGATTTTATGTTCACAAAATACAGGTTACTTAATTTAAAAGTAAATTTATAATTTTTATTAATTAATTTTCATTAATTTTTATTTATTAAAAGAAAAGTATTTTAAAGAAGTTCATTAATCCAAGAAAGCACATTTATTTGTTTTGCAATAATTTCAGTTTTAGACTTTTGTTATTGTTTTAAAATGTCTATCCTTTGACTGAATTAATATTTCATTTTTATTTCAAAATAAAAAAGTGTATTAAATTAATTTTCTTTTAAGTTATGAATTATGTATAATTTTTCGTAATTCTATCACGGTTATGTATATTTTAAGCTGAATTGTAATTCATTAATTTGTGTTTATTTAATAGTTTAATTGTAAATATGATCAGAATAGATTAATTGTAAAGATAATTGTGTTAGTTAGAAAAAGTTCAATTTCCATTAGTTACTTTTAATTTTATAATTTTTCTTAAAATTTCATATTGTAAAGAGTTAAGTATTTTCCAGGTGAAAATTGAAAACTCTTTAATTGACTCTGCGAAATTAATGGATACAGTAGAAAATGGTGTTGAAAATATTTGTTTAGACGAACAGGAGGAAAGAAGTAAAGAACACTCCGGACATAAAAAAAAGTAATTTGAACTCAACTAGTTTATTTTTTCATTTAAAAGTTATTAGTTAAAATTTATAATTTTTAGTTCTCCACTTGGTTATAAATTTTCACTGCTTATTTTTAACACTTTTCATCTTGGAAATGAAATTCTAAATTATTTCTGATTGTTTAGCATAGAAAAATTACAATTGTTGTGAATTTTTTCGCATTAAACTGTCATATTATATGCAAAAGTTTTTTTTATTTTTTTTATTTCTGAATTGCTTATAATTTGGGGCTGTAATAAAAGGAAACTGATATTGTTAAGTTTTATTGATTATATTAAAATTTAATTTAAAAACATTTAATGTTTATTAATTTCCAAAAGAAAATGTTTGAACAATGAAAAATCTAGCAATCTAATAAGTGGTTAGGTGAGGATGTAGTAATTGTTGGTATCAACAGATAGCACCACTACTCTGTAATGTATTTTTATGGATTAAAAAATCTTGATTTAAAAAACTCAGAATTGAATAGAACCTTATCTTTCATACCTTGTGAATGAAACTTATGGAACATCCTGACATCTCATTTCGCTCTCCTTTTAATGATAATTCTTTGTTATTGTTAATTGTAATTAGTTTAATTGTTTTCTTTATGTGGTGTATGATTAAATGTATTTGTCTTTTAAAATGTTAAATCATACTCAGGAATGGAAATTTTTGTAATGCCTGGCTAATGCCAAAGCTTGGCAGGAATAATAACTTCTTCATAATATTTACTTTCAATTAAAAACAAAGCAATTAAGAATTTTATGAAAATTATAAATAGTTGACGACAATCTATTGGTTTAAAAAATTAAAAGTTGATTATGTTGAATATATATACATTAAATAACTTAAGTGAATTAAAAAATTAATGTGTTATATGCATGAATTATATATATTTAAAATTAAGTTGTCAGATTTTTGATTTGGTTTAATATTTAGAAATGTAATATCATGACACAAATTTTGTTTTTATGAAAAAGTAAAAATGTATTTAGAATTCAATGAGTAGTGGTTATTGTTATGATGGTGTTTATGTAATGAATCTAGAAATGTTAAATAATATTTGATGAAAGATTTCATTAAAAAGTTCACTCTAATTATTAAATGGGCTCCACGTGATCATGCTTGGGTTAATTCTCTTTCTGGTAGCTACAGAAAAAAGAAAGGAGCCACCAAATTTATGCTAAGATGTAAGGGTTTGTACATTATACTGGCAAAGCATTCTCCAGTTACATAGAAAGTTGCGCACATTTCTAGTTTTACAATTCCAATAGTTACTAACCATACTTGAGCTTTACCTAGTTACGAATCAAATCCCACTAAGAAAAAGAGGAAGGCTTAAAACCTCTTCTAGTTTACCTAGATGGCAATTCAACCAGAAAAAACAGACTAATAATGTCCAGATGAGTACATTAACTGTTAGTGTAATAGGTGGTACCTCTACACAATAGTATATTTTTATGGATTGAAAGAATCTTGTTCTAAAAATCTCATAGAGACAGTTGAGTAGATTTTTCTCTTTTGTGCGTGGTGAACACAACTTGCAAAGCACATTGTTCTGTTTTGATGTCACTCTCCTTTTAATGTGAGTACTATGCTAATTGTTAAATATAGTTAGTTGAATCATTGATACTATTGTCGTTAATATGTTTGTTTGTTAAGTTGTTAAATCAAACACAAGAGTTTTTTGTAAACTAATTAAAAAATTATGGCAATAATTTTCAAACAAATTAATAATGATATCAAATCAGATTAATATTTGTGTTATGCTTCAAAAACTAATAAAATACTGGTTCAGGTATAGAAGAAATTTCAGATTTTATTAATTTGCATTAGGTTAATAGAAATACAAATTAACTGCAATTTCCAAGTGTTATTGATTAAAAAAATTATCTCTCTTGATTAAAAATTAATGTGATATTAAAATAAAATTAAATAGATTTTGAATAAAATATTTTTCTAATATATATGTTTTTTACATTATAATTTTTTTTTTTTTTTTTTTTTTGATCTGTTAGCAATTGTAATAAAGAAGAACTTAATTTTATATTCTTTAATAAAGCATAAGAGTTTCTAGAAACACTTTAAAACATTTTGTTCTACTTTAAAATGTTTTAATTTATAAAAATTGTACATATTATTAATGAAGTAATCTATTTAAGGAGTTAAAAATTAGTTAAAATACTTAAGTGTTTCATAACTTTAATGGCTTGATAAACAATATATTTGAAAAAATTTTGTATATGCTTTAGTAAGCATAATTTTTCTGAATTTAAGTGTAGCTTTTCTGGAAAATTTTACATTTATATTAAAAGGAATAAAAAAAAGAAAGTTGAATTAACTCTGCTCTTGCAGTTTCTAAAAATATCAATGTAAATCAGCATGGAGAATATTTCATAGGTCATTAATTATTAGAAATGAAAAAATAATTCATATATGTATTGAAATACATAGCTCATGTTATAAAGTATTAAAAGTTATCTATTTATCAAACAACATAAGTCATATCCTGTTAAAAATCTAAATTTAAATTTTTCTAAAATTAATATTGCAAATTTATCTTTTAGTGATAAATCAAAAAAGAAAAAAAAAGCTTCCAAATTGAAAACAGTTACTCCAGCTGATGAAAATGGTGAAGATGTACTTTCAAAAGAGGTATCATTTCATTTTTTGTGTAATTATTATAATTGCAATAAAAATATATTATTATATATGTTTATAATGATACAATACTTGCGTTTTTACAAACACCTAGAGGACTCATAAAATAATTCTTAAAATTGAAAGTCCCTAAAATAGAAAAATAACATATCTTAAAACTTGTTTCTTTTTACCACACCGTTCTCTCTTTATAAAGTTCTGTTAGAAAAAATTATTTAGTGTTTGTTTTGCATTATATAAAAACATGCAAAACAAAATTCATGATTTAGTTTTGCCTATATTAATAGCTTACATTAATCCTATGACAGATAAATTAGTATTTATAAAAAGATTTTCTTTTAATTGCGATTTCAAAATCAAAATTAGATTTAATTAATTATGCTGATTAATATTCGATGTTGCAGTTTGTTATTTCACAATACAAAGATTCACCTATAATAACCAAGTTTCAATTCAAGTTTCTCAACCATAAAATAAAAAAATGAATAAAACATCAGGAGATGAAAGGTGCTAAAAAAATGCAGAAAAGCAAGTTTATAAAAAAAGATTTTTCAAACATTTAATTTGTATATGGGAATTAAAATTATTGCATCTGGGACCTTGTTAGGGATCAGCCAATTGTTCATAAAATTATGAGTATTCATAAAAACAAGCATTTACCATGCATTTTCACTTAAAGCTGTATGTTCAAATACTATTGATAATATTTATTTTTATTTTCCTATACAAAGTATTGAAATTGTATGTATTCATAAGTGTTTCTCAGTTTTATACAGTGTTTGAATTGCCTTGATTGTATTGGTTGAATAAATAAGGATGATATCATTTATTTTAAATGAGATTCAATATTGAAAATATTAGTCTAAAAGGAAATAAAGAAAATTAATTTGTAATTTTTGCAATAAAATTTATAATAAAAATTGAAGATTTAAGATAATAAAGTTTGAAGAAGAGAATTGTATTATTTTTTTAATACTATTGTGTTATTTGGAAAGCCTTTTCGTTTTTCCCACCTAAATCACTTTTTTGCTAGTGAAACCTACCATTTTATGAGTATGAAATCATTCTACGGCCAGAAAGATGGCAAAATGTGTTAGACTAGAATTGACCATATACAATTGAATAAAATATTTATTCGCTATATGTTTTTCATTTTCATATAAAACAAAATATCTTTCCGGTTAACCCAATAATATACTGCTGGTGATTAGAAGTGCAACAACATTTGAGGAAAAGCATATAAAGGAAATATTTATTGTATGTGAACACTATGGCTTGAAGACAAGGTAATTAAACTTGCAAAAGTGTAAAATTAATTATAACAATTGATATCCCTAGCTGATCTTTACATTGTTTGGCATATGGTCAAATTAGGCTTGAGTGACAAGTGAGAAATTCATTCCATGCTACTTCTAGTCTATGCCACACTTCATCAACTATTTAAGCTAAAGAGGTACTGTTATGGCACCAGCATGCTTCCCTGAGTTTGGCTATACCAATTAGATAGAAGCAGTCGAGTGGGGATCTTTAAAGTTTAGAAGTATGGGCCACACAGAAGATTTCTCAATGCTTGACCTGCCAAACCTAGATACATCATTTCACATGGAAAACATTGTGGTAACGACATATTTAATGTGCTCCAGGCGCCATTAGTGAACATGACAGATCTTTTTTTTGGTTTGGGATTCAAACTCACTACCTTCCAATAACAAGAATGAATGCCCTAACCAACCATGCCACAGCAGCTCTAGCTGAAGAGATGTGGCATGCAGTCTCTCAGGTAACTATAACCTATAATAATTGGTCTTATTCTAGTATGCAGACTAGGATAAAAATCAAACGCTCTCTGTATCAACAAAGATCAGAACTCTACCTGCAGCATATGCTGATGCATTATCCTGATGAAATTTGACATTTCACTAACCTGAAAGGTAGGGGGCACAGACTTTATGATACAAGAAATATATTAATTGCCATTCAAATTACTGTTAAGCCAATCTAAAGATTTGCTTCCTGTATATTTAATGACCATCGATATTAATACACTTGGTACAAGACCTCTATGATAATATTGAATAGTGATAAGCATTCTCAAGAAGTCAGTCTCCATGAATGTTCCAGGCGGAACTGAGACTCATTTGAAAAGATAGCATTTTGTCACTCAATTTCCCAATTTTGTCATTATGTATACCAGAGTTACTGCATTTTCAAGGAAACTAAAGAAATTATCTCCTTGCTTACAGGCTGTTACTCTAAACTTCATTGCACAGTACAATTTAATGCTGGTTGTGCTAAAACAAGCACATTAATGATCTGTGTTCTGATTGTATGTTTTTGAAAAGCCAGTTTTACAAATTGTTTCTTGTCAGTTGTTAGTCATAATATGTTGTTGAAATGCTGTATGTTCAATATGATTTTCAACAACTCATTGATTCAGTTCATACTAATTGGATTTCAATTACTGTGAATAGCAATATTATAGGATGATAACCTAATTGTTGATAAAAAAACGATCCTGTCTCTTTTAAATTCTGACACTTTCTGGTTAGCATATCTTCTTATTCATTGTATAATATAATATTCTCAGAGAACTTTGATTTTACAAGGTGATTTTCAAGTGAGAAGTTTTTTCATGTAGTGCTTCTTGTGTTTGTCCCTCCTGCAATGCCCAATTGTACTTAAATTCTAATCATTTGCATAGTTCAACATTTTTGTAATTTAAATACTTTTTTTATAAACAAAACATTAGAGATTTATACAAAAAAAGTTGTGAAAAAAAATCGATATTTCTTACAAAAATTAAAATATAATATTGGTGACCTCATTTTAAAAATAATCTTTGTAATTAAAGTATAGCTATTTAGAATTCTGATTTGTAAATGATTATAAAGCCTCATTTGCATACATACTGTATTAAAAATATGAAAATAGATTACTTTTCTCCATTTAAAAAATACTTTGACTAAATATTTAAATATATTTGAAAGTAACCTGTTAGTTATATATTAAAACTTATTAAAAGGAATTTCAATTAACTTACAACAGATTGGAAAAAAACTAAATTCTGGCTATTAAGTTTGAACTTAATTTAATTTCGCTTAAAAATTTATTTATTTAATTACAAAAGATTTATTTCAACTGATTAAAGATCCAAATTATTAGCAGATTTTATTTTCCTTTTTTTTAAAAAATGTTAGCCTGATTTCATGATGCAAAAACTTCTAAAATGTTTTAATATTTCATGCATATAATGGATTGTTTTCTTCTGTGGCATATGGATTTTTTTTTTAAAGCATTTAATGTTTTTATCCTTTGTTATTAAGTATAAATTACATTTATTAGATTAACTTTTCACTTAAAATTTGCTCAAAGACTAGTCTTTTATGTTTATGTTTAATCATATAACTTTTCTTGATAACTGAAAAGTTTTGCCTTTTTTATGATAAAATATAAAAACTAAGGTCTATTTGTTTGTATTAACTGGTGAAGATACAGTTAAAGATTTTAGTAGTCTTGTCACATCCCAAAATTTAAACTCATCTCATGTGTTTATAAGAAAAAATATATAGTATTGTATTTTGCTCTTCTGCAGTATACTATTTATTGTGAATCTTAATAAAGTGTATGTCTCTTTGAAATTAGAAAAGGATGAATGGGGTAATGATTTTGTTTTTCTTTTGTTTTAGAAAAATATGGTGTAATTTTAATATTATCATTAACAAAATTAATGTTATATTTAACTATAAATCAGCATTAGTGCAGATTATAATCAAGACTGATTAAGTTGTGAATAAATTAAGATAAATTTGGATCTAAATAACAAATGTTCGCTTACTGGTTGATAAAAACTTTTTATTTTTTTAAGATTGATTTTTTTTATAGTGCCGAAACATATACATAAACGGATTTGATTTTGAACTTTTAATCATATGTAGTAAGTTAATTGGAAAAAATATTCATAAATTGAATGGTAGAAGTCATATTATTTTGTATTAATGCCTAAAAAACAAGTACAAACACATGCAACTGATAAAAATGATCAACCTATCAATAATGAGATCTGGTAAACAGTACAAATTTAAGAAGTATCAAAATTATTTGCTAAGGTGGTAAGTCATCAAGATTCAAATATTTTTATTTGTGTCATTATTGTCAGCATACTTGATAAGGAACACAATATCACCATAGTATCAAAATTTTAATTATCATGTACAAACATTTCATGAATTCTCTGATAAACATATCTCAGACTGTTGTTGGTTTGAAGAAGATTTTCAAAGCATGGAATAGACAACTTTTAATTAAACAGGCAATACTTAGTTTAATTACTATGGGTTTCAATGCTTGGGCATCAATAAGTATCTGTGTACAGTCTGTTCAACTGACCATCAATATTATGAGTTTTCAGAACTGAAAACCCACTATGTATAATATTGTTAAATGCATAGCACAAGTTTTTTACTCCTTAACTGTACTCATTAAAACTGCTATTGAATTATCAGTGAATAGACATATATTACCTGGACTGATGAATCTCATTTCTAGTAATATGGAGCAAATGAATTCATAAGTACATAAGCCTCATGAATCTATGGAGATCACATCTCAATAGAGAAGTATTTGAGCTAATCAAACATATGTAACAGTATTATTTCTTTGATAGCAGACAATAGTAACAAGAATTCCGAACATGAACTATACCAATTTTCATAGACTTCTGATTGTGGATCCTAGTTATCAATTTAAAGACTTAGAGTAAATTGTATTAAAATTTGTCACTTAAAGAACAATAATCACAAGCATTTATTAACCTTAAAATACAAATTTCCTTAATTCTTGTTTTGTTTTCAGTTTTGTGCTCATTTTTGTTAAAAAAAAGAATAAATGCTGATTAGAAGGAACATGAGCATAAATTTCATATATCATTCTTAAAAGTACCCAATGCTTTGTTTTTTTATGTATAACAACTTGTATAATATTTTTGTATATTTGATTAACTTTTATATTTTTAGAAGCTTTTTAAATATATATACAACTCTGAATTCAAACTACATTAAAATAATAGAATAAGTTTTCTGCTAAATAGTATTTATTTAGTCCAATATAAATTTACTAACTCATTTTAGTTAAAATAAACAGTAAGGGTCTGTAAAAGTTTTGCGATTTAACTAAATAAATATTCTGGAGGTTACAAGTTGCAGCCTGTTCAGACATTTCCAACTAATATGGTAGCCAATGGCAATGCATATGGGGACTCAGTTATTCATGAACAATGATAGTTAAATGTGCATATTTGGGAATTGTGATCACATCATGAGATAAGGGTCATTTTGAGGTATAATTTTATGCTTGGTTTAAGCATAGATCAGAGCTTAGAAGAAATGGCTCAGATGATTTAATCATATGACTATATTCAGTTCCACATCATGACTATATTCAGTCGGTTTAAAGAATTCAAAAAGGGAAATTTTATTCTGGAGAACGATGTAAAAGAGGAAGACTGCAATAGCAAAATTGCTGTAAAGAAAATGTTTTTCAAAAACCAATGAGTGATGTATGATCAGATAGAGGAGACCTTACCCCTTTGTGCACCAGCAATTCATTCTGTTCTGAGAATCATTAACATGTAAAGAAACTTTGTTATCCATGGGTGCCGCACAGTCCTACAGAAGATCAAATGACTACTCATGTGACTTTGTTTTGAAAAATGCTGAATAGTAAACAGCATTGTGACAAGATTTAGGTTTACTATTACAGTGTGTCGACCAAAGCGCAAAACAAAATTTAGGTGTTTGATGAGAAGGACATGCCCAAAGCTGTCAGAAAATCTCAATTTGTTAAGGAAAAAAATAGCTGTATTTTTCTAGAGTGGAATAATTATGCCATTTTGGACACATAACAGATAGTCACAGCTAAATGTTACACTGAACAATGCCTGCCTTAAGTCACACAGTTCATAAAAAACCTGCATCCAAAACCAAAAGTGGACATCTGTTTCTTGACCATGACAATGCTCCAGATCACTGTGCCGAAACCTGGAACAAATATTTGGTCACTACTTGAGCAAAACTTAAACACCCACTTTGCAGTCCAAACTTTGCTCCCTGTGACTTCACACAGTTTCTGGATTTGAAAATGAAACTAAAACAGAAAACAATTTGATAATGGAAAGAACATTCTGAGAGCTTATAACAATGATTGTGTCTCAGACCTGGATGAAACTTGATAAAGCTAATTTCAGCACATGGAGCTTGAAATTACTTTGAAAGAATTCAATGAATAAAGTTGTATTGTGAAAAGGGAAATTTTTGCAAAATAGCAATAGGAAACTTTTTGTACAACTCATTATAAATTAACGTACTATTACCTGATTTTTATCCATACACGGAAAACAATTGCTGGTGTAAAGACTTGAGTGTCAGCAAATTCTAAGTTTACTCTTCAGTTGTACTTTGAGCAACCCTGTAGCATCCATATAGCCCATTCAGAATATGAAGTAGAGCACAAGATTTTCAACTATGATACAATTCACCTTTATGATAAAAATGCACAGTTTCAACTTTTATTGCCTTCATTCAACTGCTGACTGCTTCTCAATTATAATTTACTAGATTTAAAATAAGTATATGATAATAAATTGTCTTTTCATTTTAACATTAATTGATTATTTTTTAATTCCCCAGAGCTAAAACTTCAGTTCTTCCTATTTATTTATAGCTTTGTATTACATATTTTCATTTTATTTAGAAGTAATTATCACGAGAAGTTGTATGCTCCCCTTTGTTTATTTCAAACTCGTGTTTAATTAAGTAATTATATTGCTTTTTTCTTTTATTAAGTCAATAAATGTTTAAAATTAAATAATATTTTAATTTCAGCTTAATAATCTAATTCGGTTTATAAGAATTTTCAGATTTTAAGTCTCTGATTCATTTTTTTTTTCGCCATTATTTTATCATTGATTACAGCCATAAATTTTGTTGTTTTTTTTTTTTACCTATATATATTAAATTCTAATTTAATTTTTTTCATTTTCTGTCTCTTGTTAAATCATAAAATATTAGTAATTAATAGACATCTGTGTGTTGTTGCTTTTGATAAAGTTTAAATACATTATAGAAGTTATCTTGATTTTTAGACTATACAGTACAACAAGACTACAATGAATTATTATCATATTTTTTTCTCATTTCAGCCATCTACTGTTTGTGATACATGCAATGTTACTTTCAAGTCAAGAAATAAACTTTTTGAACATTTGAAGGAAAGTGGACATGCTAGATTCAAGAATGAATCTTCTAAACAAACAGAATCTGCAAAAAAGCATAAGAAAAAATTATAATTTATTTGAATTGTTTTTATTTATTATTATAAAGTGTAAAAATATATTTATTTCGTATTTTATGTGTGTAATTATATTATTTAACAAATATTTACATGAAATAGTATATAAAGAAGCATACGTAATCACTATATATATTCAGTTTCTGTTTTGTTAATTTTCTATCATGATGAAAAATCCTCTTTAAATCCTTTGATGTCATTTCTCAAAAAAACTGGTGGGGAATATTTTAGAATTCATTTTGTTGAACATTTATAAATTTTGATAATGCCTACTTTTATATTAAAAAAATGTGTTGGAGATCTATACAATAACTTTTAATTTATACTATTTATATTTCCTCACAGTATTTAGCTTTTTATCAAACTACAACCAATATTAATGAGATTTTTTAATTTTGGAAAAATTGTTAGATTATTTCAATAAATTACAAATATCTTTGTATTATAAAACATGATTAAATATCTAAGTTGAAATCCTTATTTTAATTTATATTTTATGAATGACATATTATTGCTATAGTAATAAAAATATTCTTAACAACATTGATAACCCCCCCCCCTCAAAATTAAGCGCCAAATCTGGCACTCCCTACGGACTTTTTAGGGTTGCTGTTGTCAAATTTAGTATTTTCTTGTATTTTGTTCCGTTATTTTGAGTTTTTTTTTTTGAAGTTTTTTGTTAAGTATTTGTATTTAGCGAGAATCCATCTTGGTGAGAAAAAAAGGCGCCAAAAACAGGTATTTTGCTTGGCGAGGAAAGAATGTCGCCAAATTTCTGATTGTGGGGGGGGGGTATATCAAAGTAGTTCCAAATATTCATATTGCAAAATATAGCAGAAAAATATGTACAAAATATTCATAAACATATATTTAACCACTTAACTCAGGAATAAATTATTTGAATTTGTATAAAATCATAAAATAATTTTTAAAATCGAAGGAAAGAGAATTTTTATTAATATTTCCCTGTGAATGAAGGACCACTGCTTTCTAAAATAACTTGGTTAAATATAACTTTTTTTTTGTTGAATTTTGATTACATTAATTTTGTATATTTTTAAAGCTTTATTTTAAGTTATGTACCGCCTTTTCTTACATATGATCCACACATAATCTGATAAAAAATAATCACAATACTTACAATAAAATTTTGAAAATCATGGTTTATGTTTTATAAAATGGATAGCTGATGGCGTTGAAAGATTTCATGACTTAGCTTATATTATTTCAGTTATAATTAGATTTGTCCAATTATAATCAAGAACGAATTCGATTCCTCGAGATTCATTCTTGAACGAACTTAAATTCGTTTACACTCGCTTTGCCTTGATCAGAGCAGTCCTGAAAATATTCATATATCGTCGTGTTTAAGCGAAAACCTGGAAGATACGTGGCAATGTTTAAACTAAAAGTTATAGAGAAAATTACCGAAGTAGGAAATAAAAAGCTGCAAGTGTTCGACATCGAACAGTAAAATAGTCAGTTGTGGAAAAAGAATTAATCGAATTTTGAAAATTGCCATCCTCATAAAAGAACTGGTTAGACTACATTAGGGTGCCTCTTTGATTCTCGCCAAGCTGGGCAAAATCGAATCGTGTTCTGATTGGTTTAGATCCAATCGAGGTTCTGATTGGTTTGTCGTTTTTAGAATTTTGAAAATCAAACGGACTTTGCATTATTTTTGAATGTTCAGCCATACCTGTTAGGACTGTAATCGGCGCGAGCGAATGGCGCCAAAAATATAGCCAAGTTCGCCGAAGGGCACCATAAAGTATAGTTTTACCAAAGAACTACTCGCCGTGGAAATCCTCACTGGGCTGAAATAGAGGAAGAATAATATAAATAGATATTGAAAGCAAGAGAGTAATTCAGAAAGCTAGCTCGACGATAAATATCAGAACGAAAGCTCAACTTTTTTTTTTTTTTTTTACCGGAAATGGGTATTGAATTGCTTTGTTATGTATCCTTAATAAACTGTTATTTTAATTATACAGTTCAGTGTTATTTCTCTACCTACACACTATTTTCTATTCAGTATGGATAAAGTTCCATTATTCTTTGATACGTCACCTAACCGTCAAGAGGACGATCAGTATTTCTATAAATCCAGGAAATGAAAGAACTTCATTTACAGTGGTTTTATACTGTGCTGTTAATGGTTTGAAATTACCGCCGATGCAAATATGTAAAAGGAAGACGTTTTCAAAAGAAAATTTTCTTAGAAGTATTGAAATTAATGCAAATGAGATCGGCTGGATGATTGAAGGAATTATTATGTCATTGCTACATGACATTAGGCGAAAACGTTTGTGATTTTATCCATATTTTCAACGACGATGACTACTTTGCGCGAGATCATCAAGTTTACCAGAATGTGTAATAGATGAAATCAAAATTACACGTAATTAGCTGTTCAAGTATCCGTATCATAAACACCATTCCCGATTTTTAACTACCTGATTTGTATTTTCGTCTTTATCAAAGAAAAACTGAATGTGCTGCATTTTCTCTTTGTATTCATATAAAAAGATAGTATAATTATAAGGTACAGGTGTTAAAAACGTTATACGCCTTAAACACGTTTAATGTACAGGGTGTTAAAAAAATGGATTAACATCCGTTTAACTGAATGAATCAAAAAAACAGGTTAAATACTTTAGTGCGAAACAGGATTTTTTCAACGAGCTTAAATCTCAAATTGTATGATCAATACTTAATGAGATATCAAATACTACAGTCATCGACTGAAAAATTGGATATCTTTTTCCCCCATCCTAATATGACGTCACAAAAACTTATGTTTTGGTTTATCAATTGATTCTATTATCTACTTTTACAAAGGATTATTAGTAACGCACACTTCTTATGATGTAGATTTCGTCAATGTTTATGTGCATGTGTTAAAATTTGATCATCGTGGCATTTTTAACGATTTTAATCGGTGAGTTAATAAACGTTTATAAGCAAATTTTAAATGCATTTGCTTAGTTTTTTTTTTTTTTTTTTTTTTTTTTTAAACATTCTAAGAAAATTTTTATGTAAATGGTTCGAATTGCAAGAGGGAAATATCTCAAGATATGGTGCGGAAGTGCAGACGATGTTTACTGTACGGAGTTTTTCGTGTGACAATGACGACACTATGAAATGAAATATTTATCTAACATTCCGCTATTTGAAAACCAATTATTCCATTTGAATATCAACGAAACAAGTATTTTTTAGTTTATATGATTACATTATCAACAGTATTCTGTAAAAATGGCTGCGGATTATGCAACGTTATTTTTTACTCTGGTAAAAAGTGTCTTTGCGGGTTATATATAGGAAAATACCATAATTTAATTATGGTTTTTTGTAAGATCTAGAAAATAAAAACTAACTCATTTTTTATCACATTTAAGGTAATTTTATTTTGACAGAATCAAGAATTTCATATGTTAATGTTCAATGTAGAAATTAAAGTTGGTAAAAATAAAATATATTTGATCACTGATTTCTTCGAACTCTTATGTTTGTTGATGTTCAATTACACTGATAATTTTATTCTATCTGTACTTACGGCCTTGCGGATAATCCAAATTGGCGACATAACATGACAGCGACTGAAAAAGTGTTTTCGGAGCTATACTGATTGCCTAACTAATAAGAATACAATTGTAAATAATAACTCACTGGGCAAAAATGTACGGTCACCCTTCGGGACTTTTTCAAAACTTTCGCCATTTTGCACACGCGAGTCTAAAAATAAAAAGAATATTGAAAAATATTACCTGATCAGAATCCCTTATTTGCGATTGGTCGTGAATGATTGGGTTGCTAAAAAATGTTATTTATCGCCAAATGTGGAAAAATTGCGCCAAGATTGACTATACAGTAAATGTCAGCCAGTCAAAGAAGTATGAAATCAAAAAAAAAAATACTAAAAGGAAATTATAAATTAAGGAAAATAATAAAACAATTGTTACCTGGATAAATATTGCATTAGTCTGACATTTTAAGTTACATTGTGGCGTAAAATGAAATTAAAACTATATTTTTCTTGATCCTAATGCCAAACGAATTTCATTAATATGAGTCCGGAAAATACAGCATGGATGATCCATACCGTCTTTCAAAAAGGTAAAAATGAGTTTTCGCGTTGCCATTGAAACAAGTATGCAAATTAGTGTATAATGTGGTTGAGACACGGGTCAATCGAGAGTAGAAATATCAGTCGTTATAAAAATAGGTCTACACGCCTTTATATAAATAGTCGTAACTGATCGTAGCAAAGAAAAATGAACGTGTTGAAAGATATCGTTCGGTGTTGCCTTACGACTTCAAAGTGGGCTTATCAGCTGCTTCATTAAGTCGCCGAATGTGTCAAGCGTTTGGAGATAGTCTGTGAATGATATCACAGGATACTATCCCGAGCAAGACCACATATGCACCCTCGCAAGATTAAGCTTTGTGTCTGGTGGAGTTGTCATCAAGTAGACCACTTGACGACTATGCTACCAATGAACCAAATGGTCACTGCGGACCTATACTATTAGAAATTGTGAAGCAGATGGAGGCACCAGTCTTTAATCGGGGGTATTGTTCTTGGCCAATAATGCGAGACCGCATGTCTCACGGGTGACCAGGAATACTATAGAGTAACTTGATTGGGAGACTTCGTGCCATCCTTCTTACTCATCTGACCTTGCACCATCAAATTACTACCTCTTCCAGTCCTTGGACAATCATCTTCGTAAAAAACCCTTCACCAGTGAAGCTGATTTGCGCAAAGCACTCACGAATATTTTTACGTCCAAAACCCAGAGTTTCACAGAAGGGGGAGTGCACAACTGCAGACAAGTTGGCAGAAAGTGCTGGATGACGATAATGATTATTTTGAGGACTAACAATAGGTGTTGTTCTTTTAGGTCATTAAAGACGGCAAGAACTTTCTTGTTTAACTTGTATTAATCCCGTATTCCATCTATCGTTTGGATGTGGGCACTTGTTTCGGAAATTGCGCTTATAACTGACTTTCATATGATGAAAAGCAACAGTTTTCATTTTATTCATCTGGTACGCTCTCCAACTTTCCGAGTAAATCATGCTTCCTCCTTGAATGTTTTCAATAATTTTTTAAAAGGTACAATTTTGTTGAAAATGTTCCTTTGATCTCTATGCCACCGAAAACCTGCTGTTCTGGCAGTGCTCGATCCGTGTTATTATTCCTTTTGATAAACAAACCTTTATCTACTTCAACTATACAACGTGGTTCACCTATTTTCTTTTTTCATGTCAAGGTTACAAATCTTTTACGTAATTATTCCAGATGCTTTGTCAACGAAATTAAATTGTTTTCCACAAAAATTTATGACTGACAGCTCTGCATCAACGATTAATAAACCTTCATGCCCTTAAGAGGACTCGTTTATCGCTATATTGAAAACGAACTGTAATATTAAATCTATGGAGAAATTCACAACTTCTACTATGACTAGACCTTCACCTTTTGTAAGTTTCGATTACTCTCAAGAATAAAAATTTCTTTTTGTTTGAAATTTAATTTAAATCTGTTTTAATCATTTTCGAATTGTCTCAATATTTTGAAGATATGCTTAAAACATTAATAACTTAAGAAAGGCAAAAAAATTAGAAACAACAAACGCGAGTAATCTAGAAAAATATAATATAAATAGCTAGAAAAATTTTTTAATTTCATCTATGATAGATTTTTTCAAATTTTTATAAATAAATCTTATTTTTCCTAAAAATTAGCAACATCCACATTGTGAATGAATATTGGTTGTTTGAGAATCAATCCTTACTTCAGTCAACAAGTTTCTAGTCTGTTAAAAAAAAAAGTTTCGAATTTGGGTTTTTTGCAGTTTTAGAAGCAATGCCCTTCTTTCATGCCCTCTGTGGGTGTTCTTAGTTTTCGAAGCTAATATTTTTGATTCTGGCATCTTCCTGTCAAGAAAAGGGGTTTCCGAGCCGAGAAGGAACCTTTACAAATAGAGATGTCATTTTTCTATTGAGGATTTCAAAAAAGATTCTGAAATTAATTATTAAGAAAAATAAATAATTATATATAAATACAGATGTAAATAAATAGTTTTTCTTCGTGCATAATTTCTTCTGATTTTGTGAGGTTATTTTAAATATAAGGTTCGGTTGCGTGGTAAGCCTTTCTTTCCCAATCGGAATATGTGACGGTTTCGATGATATTTGGGAAAATAATAAATATATTCATTAACCTTACACAATTCAAAATTTTAGGAAGAATGTCCCTCTTATTCGTTGTTATTAATCTCCAAAAGTGTGAAATTGTGAAACACTTGAACAAATGCGTTGTAGAAGATTCTCCGTCTATCGCAAATATCACTTTTATAAATTCAAGTATGACATCAATACACTATAATTGAATCCTTATTTATAAATACAAAATATATTCTATTACATATAAAAATGCATGTGGTGAGTCACGGCCTGCATATTTAGTGTACTGAAAATTAAAAATTTTGTATGTGCATTAGACATGCTTTTTTTTTTTTTTTTTGTGTTTCTTCTTTGTAAAAATGTATTGTTTAAATATTGTACTTCCAACGAATTTTATAATAATGACATCAATAGCATTTTAGGAGGATTTATTTTTTAAAAGTAAATATTAAAAATGACTTCTGAAAAATCAAGTATTTTTTGAAATTTTCACATTCCACTATACTTTTGCTTAAGATTTATGATATTTTTATTAATAAAATCGTACATCTATATCAATATTTTAGTCATTTTTGATAAATTTATTTTCCAAACATTTTGTAAAATCTGCCACTCTACATTATCTTTCACAAAATAAGAGTTTTAATAATTAATTGTTCAAATGATCATTAGTCTTCATTAATCTGCCTAGTAAAAAAAATAATTCTAAAAATTATAATTCTAATTTATCAATCTTACCAGTCAATTTTGATATAAATTTAGTTTTAAATTACCATGGTAAATTGAATATTTATAAAACATATCTGCTTTTAAAAAATGAGCTTGTAGCTAAGCAAAATTAAATGCCTTTGTTGAATTATTATTTGTATAGTCATCAAGAAAAGTATCATTTATTCCGATTCATCATAGGAATCAACATAATTTGTAAATTTTTCAGAATCGTCCAATTGTGCTCTTATTTCCATTGACTCATTGATAAAAAAATTCTTTTAATTAGAAAATCATCTAAATATGAAAAATATTCTGCTGAAATGAAGACAAATTTGCACCTACCGAAAGAAAAGAATCAACACACTTAATTTTTCGTCAAAATTTTCCACACTATTTACTTTCGAATTTTAGAACTTTCTGACACAAACGATATTTCCCACAACAGGCTGAAAGGAAACATGATCGGAAGAAAGTGAAGAGCTCGAAAGGGAAAGAAATTCCTGATATTATAATTGTCCCTTAGACCGTTCTGAGAATCTCAGATTTTTACAAAAGTATGCTTTCCCATCGTGTAGGAAAGCACAACATCGTTTCTTTTGCACAAAACAGTTGAATCTGGTTTTTCTTGACGTAGTAGCTAAAAATGAGCTGCCGACACAGAGGAAATACAAGCTTTCCAATCATTTACATACTTCATTAAGAAGGATGAAAAACAAAGGGTACAGCACCAGATGGTTTAATTGGCAACTATTGATTAGTGGAAATAAAATGTTCTTTTTCCTCCAAAAATCTTACCCCAAAAGAAGGAATTTTAAATAGAAAATTGAAATTTTGGAATTTAACTAAGCAAAAACAAACTGGTAACATCAACAAAAGACAAAAATATTTTTATAAAGTGCAAGGGCAGTTGGATATAACAGAAAAAATATATTGCCTGTTTGTCCTATGGTCACCGAAAGGCCACAAAATGGAAAATATTTTTAAGGATGATGTATTCTGGAAAGAAAAAAATGGAAGGTAAAGCTTTTTATTATGCTTGCTTATTACCAGGATTAATTGATCCTCGATACACATGGTCAATGAAAATCCGAGATTCTCCATCTGTTATAGAAGCAAAAAATAAAAAACAATATAAAAATTAAAATAGTTTTAAAAATAAAAATCAATTTTTTAAAAAAATATCTAAACAAATATTAAAAATCTCAAAAATATTTCAGCCTTTTTTGTATATGTACATACTGTAAATATAAACTTCCTGTTTTTAAATATATATATACACACACATACATACATACATACATATATATATATATATATATATATATATATATATATATATATA
>JAPDSC010123293.1:95543-176699 GCA_026290005.1 Latrodectus geometricus | reverse complement strand
TATATATATATATATATATATATATATATATATATATATATATATCTCATTTTATGTATTTCAAATTCAAATTATTTTTAAATAATTAGGACAAAAATTTTTATGCTTCCAAATGTTTATTACATACTGACTGACATATATTCTTCATTAAGTTTAAAAAAATTTTTTAATTACTTTGAAGATAATATCAATTGGTTACTGTTTCTTACAGCATGTTTATGATAACACTATTAATTCATTTTTATTTTATATATAGAAAATTGTGTAATTTGTTGAAGGTCTGCGAGGTTGTTATTATGGAGGAGTATAATTGTGTTTTTGAATTAACCTCTCTCATGCAAATTCTATCACATTAATATGTTAAGAATAAACATAAGCATGTGCATTCTCATCATATTTTTTGAACTTACACAATCAATTTTATATTAATCACTCACCTGTGACGAAATTTTTTGCATATTGCATCTTTAGAGCATAATATAATTTTTATTTAATGTGTCTTGTATTGAATAAAAATGACATTTAAAAAATGTTATATTTTTTTTACAATATACACTACTGGCCATTAAAATTGCTACACCAAGAAGGCGACATACTACAGACGTGAAATTCATACGAAAGGAAGAAAATGGTGTGATATGCAAATGATTAGCTCTTCATCGCATTCAGACAAAGCAGGCACCAGTAGCGACACCTACATTGTGTTTAAATGAGGAAATTGTTCAGCCGGTTCCTCATACACAAATTGCATTTGAACATTGTTGCCTGGTGAAAAGTTGTTGTCATGCCTCGTGTAAGAAGGAGAAATGCGTACCAGCACGTTTCTGACTTTGATAAAGGTCGAATTGTAGCGTACCGGGATTGCGATTTATCTTATCGCAGTATTGCTGCTCCCGTCGGTCGAGATCCAATGACTGTTAGCAGAATATGGAATCGATGGGTTCAGGACGGTAATACGGAACGCCATGCGGGATCTCAACGGCCACCTATCAAGCAGCCGAGAAGACAGGCATATTATCCACATGGCCGTAATGGATCATGCAACCACGCCACGAGCCGTGAGTCAAGAAATGGGATCGTTTGGAAGACAACAAGTGTCTGCACGAACAGTTCGACAACGCTTGCAGCAGCATGGACTCTCAGTTCGAAGACCATGGCTGCGGCTTCCCTTGACGCTGCGTCATAGACAAGAGCGCCTTCAATGGTGTGATCAACGACGAACCTGGGCGCACGGATGGCGAGACGTCATCTTTTCAGATGAATCCAGGTTCTGTATACAGAATCATGATGGTCGCATCCGTGTTTAGCGGCATCGTAGTGAACGCACACTGGCAGCGTGCACTCGTCATCATCATACTGGCCCATCACCTGGCTTGATGGTATGGGGTGCCAATGGATACAAGTCTTGGTCACCACTTGTTCGCATTGACGGTGCTTTGAACAGTGCACGTTACATTTCTGGTGTGTTACCACCCGTGGCTCTACCCTTTATTCGAGCTGTGCGAAACCCAACGTTTCAGCAGGATAATGCCCGTCCGCATGTTGCCGGTATTGTACGGACCTTCCTTGATACGGAACATGTTCGGCTGTTGCCCTGGCCAGCACGTTCTCCAGATCTTTCACCAATAGAAAACGTCTGGTTAATGGTTGCCGAGCGACTGGCTCGTCACCAAACGACAGTCACTACGGTTGATGAACTGTGGCATCGTGTTGAATCTGCATGGGCATTTGTACCTGTACATGCAATCCAATCTCTGTTTGACTCAATGCCCAGGCGTATAACTGCTGTTATTACTGCCAGAGGTGGTTGTTCTGGGTACTGAATTCTCAGGATCTATACAGCCAAATTTTTTGAAAATTTAATCACTTGTTATTTCTAGTATAATATAATTGTCCAATAAATATAATTTTGTTATCTGCATTTCTTCCTGGTGTAGCAATTTTAATGGTCAGTAGTGTATTAATAAAAAGAAAAGACATGGTTACAATTTATAAACGTTGCTCCGAAATTAAATGTTCCATGATTTTAGAAACTAAATCAATAAATGATTTATTATTTAATAATTTTATTATTAATTTTGTTCTAAAACATAAGCACTTTGAATTTTTGAAAATTATAATTTCTAATTAGCTACTTTTGTTAGTAAAATAATAATATTTTTAATGGAAAATTAATATTAATACCAACAAAAATACAAAATATATGGTATGAAACATTTTCTTTTTCTGACTGCCTAAAATATATATTTTATGGCAAAATTAAAAAATATGACGAAATCACTTCAAAAATGAATTGCTTGGATGCGAAACTACTTTTTACAAAATGTATGTAACTCTAATATTCAAGTAAGAAAAATAGTACTTATAATATTCGAAAATTAGAAAATAATGAATGTAAAGCTGATGCCTGAGTTGTCTTTCCGTTTCTTGAATGTAAGCAAAGATACAATTCCTATGGTTTACGCATTAATTTGAATTGTTTTTAAAATTTGTAATTTACTTCGAGATATATCAAGAAATTACGTCGATCAATACAAATAAGATTATTTTAATTTCTGCGATACTCGATATTTTAACGACGTTTTACTCATTGCTTAGCTTATTATTGGCTTTTTAGACGGCAAAGAAAGCATATATACTAGATTTTTTCCCCTATCATGGTGCAAGGGCCTGAACTTTCAGTTTAGTTGTTAAAGTCCGGAATTCTCTCGGGTTTCATAATAGTGGCTTCCTCAGTTTATTTCTGTAGTTTTTCTTTCTCTTGAATTGGATGATTTTTCATTGGACGAAATTATGTCATGAGTTTGAATGATTTTAAAATACTATTATTATAATATAAAAAAATAAGTGAATTAAATATGAATAAATATGGATCACATTGTTTAGAAATATCGAATTTTTAAGAAACAAAAATATTTTTAAGAAAGTATATAAAAGGATTTTTTGGTCAAAAATTTCTACAGTCATCAAGCAATCAAAATCATTCAAGAAATTTTTATTAAAAATAAATTTAATACACCATTCTTATAAAGCAAGGTTACCTAGAAGATCATGGGAAAACAGTATGCAAAATTGATGGTAAATTGGCGGTAAAATAATGTGCTTTTTATGTTTGGCAACGATCTTCAATGAAGTGACGTCAGTGATTAGAAATTGTTTTCACAAGAGATGAATGTTTTGTTTGAATTATTTGTCTTATTTCTTGGAAAGTTCTTTAGAAGGTACGAGAATTAGCACTGGCTTTGAAGAGTAATAAATCAATTATCAGATTAATTTCAACTAAGCTGTTTTTTAAGAATAAGTATTCCTCCTGTTGAAAAGATAAAGTGTTCAATAAATTGACATACCACACCGGTTAAATAAACGTTACTAGAAAAAAGCAAGCGTGATGTCTGAAAACAAAGATACAACTGAAGTTGTGCAAGCAACTGAAGAAAATAGTGAGAGTCAAATGAAAGAGGCGGAAAAAAGTGAAGAAGCTAAGTTAAGGGCTAAGTACCCACAAGTACTTCGGCCTGGTGGTTCCGTTTTCTTACAGAAACGATTACAGAAGGGACAAAAGTACTTTGATTCTGGAGATTATAACATGGCCAAAGCTAAAGGTCAGAAATTAAGGCCCGCTATTCCAGTTGTTCCCCAGCAGCCAACTGGTGATGCTATACCAACTCCTGAAGATCTGCCAATTCGCAAAACTTCTATAGTTCAGAGTAAATTGGCTTCTGAATTATCCTAGATTGGGCTGCTAAAGTTAATATTTTATAATTTTTATTTTTATTAAAATTATGTTTGGCAAACTGTTTTTAGGCTTTAATTTTCATTTCCCATTTATAATTTCTGAATAAGAAATATGTGTAATATGGAATTATATTTCATAGATTCTTTAACACTGAAAATTTTATCGAGTTAATTATTAAAATTTGTAATTAGTTTCACTTAATTTTAGGCATTGTAACTGCTTTGTTGTGTACTGTGAAACAAATTGTTAATTATATTTTTGAATGATTTTTGAAAATGAAATATAAGATGTTTTACTTTGCTGTAATTAAGGGAAGTATTTTCTTATTAAAAATATCAAGTATTTAATTATAAGATTGTATAAATTGAGACGTAACTTTGCATATTTCTTAAATATTTCAATTGCCAAAATAATTTCATGTCTAAAAGAATAAAAACAATGTAAATACTTACTGGTTCTCTGTGTCTATTCAAGCTACTGCTAAATATTTAAATTTTGCATTTGAGTTGATAAAATTAGTTGAAATTCTCTATTAAAAAAAAAAAGTTTTAATCTAAGGAATTAAATATTTTTATTTTAAACACTGGTTTGTTTTGTTTTATATGAACAATAAAAAATGATAGTTAAAAGATTTTATTTTAGTTTCTAAATTTCACTAATGTTATTTAAAATATAATATTGGTTACTTTTCTGATTTGGTAATTTATTTTCTCCAAATCAAGCAAAAACTAGACATTGAAATATTAATTTTTATTAAAAAACCCGTTTGTTTCGAAAAAATGTACACTATTCTTAATGAACAATATATAACACATAAAAAAAATAAGCAATTTATAACACATAAAAAAAAACAATAAAAATGGTTAACAAAGTCAACATTAACCATCCATTAACAACAAAATCTCAAACATGCCTGCTCATTTGTGAAAAAATCTTAAGATTTAGCATTTCTATTTATATATATATATATATATATATATATATAACATAGGTGTTTGTAGTAATTCACAATCAAGCTTAAGACTGTCTCGTTATTCCTTGCATGCAATAATTAATGCACTAAACCAAATAAAATCTTTTCAGCACTATTCTTTGACTATAAAGAAAGAAGAGATGGTTAATTTCTATTTTCTTTACTTTATTAAATGACATTAATTATTTTTTCTTGATAGTAATATATTATTTTACATCATTGCCATAAAATTTTTTTTTTTTATATTTGACTAATTTATGAAAAACTTATTAGAATTTTACTGTCATCTAATGGTTACATTTCAGCCTTTTATTCCTTCAATGGGTTGATAAAAACACAGTACCATGCATTCTTAGGAACAAAACACTGATGGTTTTGCAAGAGGTTGATCACCTATTCTCAATATGCATTCGAGGGCCTTCAGGCAAGAGAGCAAATTTGGGCATTTTGAGCTTTGGTTCCATGCAGGCTGCCATGCCACTAAATTAAGTTTAATAGCTACATTCGTAATTAATGAATTTAAATAATTTAAATTACAGAATCATTGGTTTCTAAAAATTTATTTTATCTCGAACTAAAATGTAATATTTCCACTTATTTTAAATTTGAAATTATAATATATGCAAGTTAGAAATAGCAGAAATAATTAAATAAGATTTATGGGAGGATTCATATCTTCCCTCAAATCTCATTTCTGCCAATTTTAATTTATTTTAATACAAAATAAAAACTTAATTGGTATGACAGTGTTCGACATGGTAATTTTCTATTCTGTCTTCTATATCACACTTGAGAGCATTATTCAAGGGTTCATCAATATTGACATATATTTTCTAGATCAGCACAACTTCTTGTGTTTGCTGATGATATTGATATAATTGCTTGATCCCTTCTTTTTTTGATAGAATCATACCCTTGAGGTGGCTGCAAGCCAAATGGGCCTAGTTATTAAAAAAATATATGCTTTTCTCTGGGAACTGACAATTGAACCTATACCTTGAAATTGGTTTATATAAATTTGAAACAGTAAAAGTGTTCACTTAAGTTCATCAGTAATTATGATTATATATATATATATATATATATATATATATATATATATATAGAATACCTACTGAAATAAAGAGCTTTTTTTGACAAATAAGTTCTATTTTGGCTTAAGAAAGTTCTACAAATGTAGATTTTTTTTCTAGAAGTATAAAGTTTGATTTATGAAACTGTTATGAAGCCTGTCTTGACAAATGCTGAGACCTGGACTATGATTAAGTGGGGGAAAAAACTGTTGCGGTGTTGGAAATGAAGATTTTGAGGAGTATTGGTGATGTAGCCGAGAACAATAACTGGAGGAGATTTAACTCAGAATTATATAAGACATAAACAACCTGAAATTGTTAAATATATAAAATTAAATCGAATGAAATGGATGGCTCATATGCATGCTTCAAATCCACTATAAAATGGGGAACTAGAAAACAGGGAAGATGGGCTGATTTGGTGGAGTCAGATTTTTTTACAATTAATGAGAATAATTGGAGGTCAGATGTTGTCATTGGAGAAATCATCAGAAAAATGTATTGGCTCTCACTGGAATATCTGGCCATTTATGATGATGTAAAATAAATATAAGTTTGCAAGAAAAAAATGTTTTGAGCAATCGTATTTAAATTTTAAGTAATACTAAATTCTTTTTTGGTATTACCATTTGTTCCCATTCTGCAGTTCAATTCAGTGACATTGGATACCATAAATGTTTAATACAAAAATCCTTAAGTGGATCAAAAGGATTATTTCTCCCACAAATTAGATTTTAACTAATTGCACTATGAATACAGCCTCTGCAAATTTGCAGGATTTAGTGTTGAATTTCTAAAATTGCCAAATATAACCCCTTAATTTGATTAGCAGCATTATTTTGCTCTTTATATCTTGGAAATAATTTTAATTTTCAGAAATCTTGAAAATGATTTCTTAAAAGGAATGAGAAAAATGTTGGTTGATAATGAAATCATCTTTCATTAAGATTAGCATTAAGTAAACTTTAATATAGACATACATTGAAGTAATACTTATTAATATGTTAGTACAATGAGTCAAAGATGTAATACTCCAGTCAGGTAAATTGTTATAAAAATAAAGTATAGGAAAGACAAAATTAATCATGATAAGTGAAGGGAGAAAATTATGTAAATAAATGCTGTTTGTGCTTGCCAAATCATTCGTGCAGTAAGTTCTTACAGTACTGGAATTAATGGAGATTAAAACATATCATTTGAAATAACAAATCAAACACTTATTTCAGCTTTAAGTATTGCATTTACGTCTCCTTTTTTTTTTTTAAATATTGTTATTAATAGTAAATTTCATATGTTTAATTTTTAAACTTGAGAAAACTGGATTCTACAAATGTTTGAAGTCAGTATTAAATTAAAGGATTAAGTTTATTTTTGTGTAATAAATTTTTACAAAATACCTTTGTTATGAATTTTTTATTGTTGTGCTGAAAGTTTCAAATAACTTACTAATTTTTATGTATTATTAATTAAACATAATATTTAAAATTTAGTTAAGCCTCTTTATTACATAGGTTTTCTGTTCAATTAAATTAAAACTTATTTATGTAGAGGGTTGTACAATTACTTTATTAGTTAAACAAATTATTGTAAAAAAATGTTATTCACAATAATCATTTAGCAATATTGCAATTGTAATTGATTTCTAAATTTTTTTTCTAGGGCTTCTATTGCTTGATTAATTTAAAAAAAAAATATTTAAAAGTAATGTTTTTTTTTTTTAATGTCTGTAGATTGTTGTTAATGAGCAGCATTGTTTATAACAATTTATTTCATATTCTGTTTTGATAAATTATATAATCTTTAAAGCATCATTTTATAAAACATTGCTTGAAAGAGAATTATCTCAAATTGTGTTACTAAAAGTGTATTTCTAGTGGTTGACTAGAAAATTAAAAGTGGCCCCATATTAGCACCAATGAATAAAATTTTACTGTACACCTAAGTCTGTTTTTACACGGTCTTTTTGTACACGGTTTTGATATAACACGGTTTGAAAATTGAATATTTTTAATTTTTTTACACGATTTTATTCCATTTAGCATGATTTGAAATTTTATGTACTTAAATTTTTTTTGTCAAATTTAATTTTTGCGAAGTATGTTCATATCACAAAAAAGTATTTATGAAAGAAAAAAGTCTGAAACCATCGATAGTTTGCGAACACTAGCTTAAAGATTTAAGTGAATTCCCCTTTAGCGCGTACAAACAAGTAGGGGAATTCCCTTTATGTGCATACAATAAAATTTACTGGTCAGAGCAATTGAAACGTGTTAATATTTTGTGAACTGTCAATGCAATAAGACGTGTTTGGTAAAGAAATTTTTTGCAGGCAAATTTGATTTTCCATTAAATTTAATTTTAACGCATTAAGATAAAAGGTAAGCCAAAAAATATTTTGTATTTATTCAGTTATTTACGAATAACTGATGACGACAGCAATTAAATTTATGTTGTTGTATTTATGATTATCACTTATTCTATTTTATTTTATTTTTTACCTTAAAAATTGAATAACCTATTCTTTTTGTTCTCAACATAGTTTTTTAGTTCCTGAACTTGCCATGCATTTAATTTATATTACTTTTAAGATTAGAGTGCATATCTTTTTTATCATTAATTACTATGCTTGTGAAAATAAGCATTATATATTTGATTTAATAAAATAAACATGAATTCTTGTTCTTAAAAATTCTTGTTTTTCACTAATTTTAATAGGTTTTAGAGATTAGGAACAAATCACCCATTTTTGTATAAGATCAATGTCTTTTTTTACACGTTTTTTTTTTACACGGCTTCTTCTGGAACCAATCTACCGTGTAAAAACAGACTTAGGTGTATATATAAACTTAATTCATGCAAGAAATATTAAAATATAATTTGACAAAATTGAAAGAAATTTGTTCAAAGTTAATTTCTGTCAATACTAAACAATATAGTACTTTGCTAAACAAGATAGTACTTGCAGTAAATAATAAAACCTCTGTTGAGTGAAATGACAAAACTAAATGGATGTCTCGAGAGGAAAGAGAGTTGCGAGAAAATATTTTCATGTGAAATTGCTACAATCATTGGTACATGTAACTGAAAACAGTATGAAGGATAACCAAAATTATGGGTGTAGGAAAAACTGCAAATTCTTCAAAATAGAAAATTTGACTGTGCATTTGAATAATAAATTTTGATAAAGATATTGTGAGTTATTTCAGTGAAGTCATTCTCTTTTATTATTTGTACTGATCTCAATTTTTAAAACTAATTTGGTACAAAAATAGATGCTGAAATTGAAAAATGTGAGTTAAGTGTGATTTGTAGATAAGCAAGCATTGAGGAACACCATCAAATCATTGTTTAATTTTACACAATAATGTCGTACCTTTTTTTTTTTTTTGAGTTCTGTAAAATAAGTTTCATGTCATCAGTCAGCAAATGTTAAGTCTCCTCCATCTTCTATTATTATTTGATTTATTTTATGGTTGTAAAAAGATTTACTCTTATAAAATCAGATATAACTGACAAATTATGGTTATGCATTCAATCTGTATAAAATTAAAATAATATTTTCCAGAATATCATCTGAAATCTACATCAAATTTTCCAAATTATGAAAAATTATTATAATATTTAGAGGTTCTCATTTTAAAAAAATTATTTTTGCTTATTCTTTTAAGTTAAGAATATTAAAATACTAATTAATTATATCATACATCACACACACACAGAAAGTAAGTTTTGTGTGCAAGAACTGAGCATAGTGTGACAACCAAACCAAACAACTTTATTTCATTTGTTCTCCCTTTCTAATAAGTGTCCAACTTGTAATTAATTTTTCTTCAATTTCTCATAGGAGCAAAATCATTTTATTTATATATATTTTTAAAACCTTGAAAAGTTTTGCTTTTCATAAAAATAAATTAGGTCTTATCTCTTGCTTTTATTGGTTATTGTAAATGATTGACAAATTAACTATATATTATTGGACAAATGTAGGATGAAAAAAAAATTCATTTTTAAAAATTACTACGAGATGTTGTCTTTATTTTCATATTGCACTATTATAATACATTATATAAGACAAGCTTGAATAAAAATATTAAATTCAAAATATATATTTCAAATATCCAACTTCAGTACAGTTCCTTTTATAATATTAAACATTGTATGAGTGTTATTACATAGTGTATAACTAGATATAAGGTGCATTACCACTCACAACCTATTTTCTACTGGTATAACGTATCATAATTAGTGGGTCATATGTATTCATGTGTCCTAGGGAGAAAATGACTTAAAAATTCATTCCAACAGATATATCTCTTTGGTTCAAGAATGATGAGGAGCAGATAATACAGCTTCCATACCGAAGAGTGCAGTCCTATAATTGGGTCACAATGAACCAAATTACAATACATATTAATAAAAAAATTTAATACTGTGCTGTATATTTAAAATACTTGTATGACTGCCTTTGATAAATTTCTTGCTTAATAGTAAAGGTTTTGTGTGGATAAACTAATGCTACTGGTAATGATTATGACATAAATTGCCTCACAGTAGGACTTTTCATAGAGGAGCTGTATTCTTGTGAGGACGACCAATGAAAACAATAGCTGGGATCAAGCTCTGAACTTTGAAGAGCATTGTCCTGTCACTGGATCAGTGATCATGTAAAGATTTAAATAAAAGGAGTTATAGCTTTATTTTACATTAATATGCTTTTATTTTTAAAATTTACAAATGATTATTTCGCCTTTTCATTTCTTGATTTACATATTCTGTCTTGTATTTATAATATAGACTTACAAAAAATATTTAATTACAATATTGTGCTTTTAAAAACAAATTGTGACTCCTCAGTGTTCACGTGAGGCTCACCTTAATGCATCTCCAGTTTAGAGATCTATTAGTGTTCCATTTTGAATATAAAGTGAGAAAATTAAAAGAAACTGCAAAATTTTATACAATTTTATTTGATATTATTCAAATCTTTACTATTGGAATTAATTATTAATTAAAAATATATGTGACTTGTATTTGCTAAGAGATTCTCAAATATCAGTCACATTTATTTCTAATACCTCAATGCCTAAGGATTGGCAGGTGAATGATTATCACTCCTGCCTTTAATTCAGCAGTTAATAAGTTAATTCCCACTTCAGGCAGTGGATTGTTGTGCTTCACAATTTATTCAAAGCTGTAGGCCTCAATAGAATTAACCTTAATGGAAAAAGAAAATTTAGAGAACCAATGCAAATCTAGATGTTTTGTTCATGGAATAGAGTAATTTAAAAATGCATTTCTGTAAATGTAAAATAACTTAATTTTACAAAAATAAATAAATAAATAATAATATCAATCATTTTTATAAAGTAAAAATGCATGACAGTAGGTAAGGGTGTTAAGGTTCGTATAATATAACATTAAATATTTTGCATAAATCAGAAATTTCTTAAAATTAACAGCTTGTTTGCAAAATTTGTTCAAGTTACGGAATTTCACTTAGAAAGAGTTTGAAAACTCACAGCCTAAAGTTGGCAGCAGAAAAGTTCATCATCTAAGCAAAAATGGTCAAAATGAAATTTGTGGCAGTAGAATGAGAGACAAAATCTTACTCTCTTCGAAAAAGCCAAGTAATATTCTATAATTTTAGATACCACTCCAGACTAAAACAGATCATTGTCGTCATACGTTTTGTTCTCTGCAGTAATGAAGGGGCGGAAATCAACGAATATTTTATGTACTTTATTGAAATTGATGTTTCTACAGATAACGGTCTATATGAAAAAGTAATGGAACTGTTGAAAATTTGGAACATACCCCATGATATGGGAAGTGTCAGAGACATAACAACAGCGCAAATTGGAAGGAAAGAAAATTAGTCGTCTAAATTATAATAATAAATGATCATGCACTTATTGTTCCTTATGGCACTCATAGCTTAACTTTAATAATTAAGAAAGGTGAATGCAGTTAAATTAGTTCTTTTTGACAGTTGAAGAATTTTACAATTTATTTTCTTCCAAGTGATGGGCAGTTCTTTTGAATTCCTCACTAACTTTAAAACCCATCTCATATTCGATGAAAAAGCACAATTGAAGCCATTCGACTTTTAAGACATCAACTAGGAGATATCAATGACACTTTTTTTGAAATATTCGTAGGTTAATGCTTTTCAAAAGAAGTGAAACATGGAACACGAAAGTTGTGTGCCAAAACTAGGCATTATAAATTAATTATCCTTTGATATTTTAACACGATTGGCTTAACAGATTAAACAACTGTAAGAAATGGGTTTGAGTGTTTTTAAGTTACAATAGCCTTAAAAGCAATAAGTAACTTAAAAACAATCAGTGAAGAACAGAGAAGTGACGTCAATTACTAGTTTTTTTTTGTTTTTTAAATTCTAAGGAAATTTATGAAGAATTGGATGGCGAGTGACAGTTTAAAACAGTCAAAGTCCAACGAAGGAAAGAATGTTTCTTCGATTACGAACATGTGGACGAATCCCTCCAACTTTCAGAAGAAAAATTTCGGCAAATGTCTTTTAGAATTTTTGATATTTCAGGGTTTCCTGTATAACTTATCAGAAATCGATGGTGCAAATATGAAAGAAAATAAGAAAAATTATTGTTGTGAGTTGACAATAAAAACATTAACGCAAAACATCATGACGAAATAGTAGCCTCAAAAAGCCGTTTTACAAATCGTATGGATGACTAATTCGATATACTGTGAATTAAAATCTGTCAAATAATTTGTGTTTCTCGAACTTGAAGGACTTATTGAAAATACTTGTTTTGCACACCACTGTAGTTTTTTGCAATAACTTCACGAGAATTCGTCTTAGAGGCATGGAATTCTGAAATGAGAATTATAAAAGCATAGTTGCGCAAAAACGAATATTATGCATAGAGACGGACATCAAACAAAAAAAGGCTTCACTGAATACTCGTTACGCATGATTGTTTGTCCATCATTAAGAATAATAAGCAAATGTTCCTTAGTTTGGAATGAAATAATTGTTTGGCACTGTCTCTTCATTCTTAACAACAGACAGTTCAACAGTTCTTGAGGTAAGAGTGACCATTCTTCAAGTTAATGGTTTAGTTGTAGGACTCTCTTCGGAAGAGGTAATCGTGAAGCAATGCGTTTCCTCAAAGCATACAACACATGTTCTATGGGATTTATAAATATAATACAGGTTTGGTTTGTTGGGTTTTGTGGTGCAAGGTTATATTACAGGAGAGTACGCTGACCAATGAATTAAATTTTTTTTTCTTTCCAGTTACTGCTGAACCAGTGTGGCTATGCATTGTTATCCATAAATATGAAATCTGCACCAATGGCATCTTGGAACAGATGCACTTGGGGAATTAGGAGGACACCTGTTCACGGCTTCCAGTTACAGAAATGCTGTCGAAAATTGGAGCTCAGTCTGCCCGTTCAGCATATTATTTCCCCAGATAACAATTCCAGGACTACTTAAAAGTCCATTTCTATGATGTTACTCGGATGAAACCGCATCGACCTCTCTTCAAATCTACTGGCTTTGGAAATCGCTGGTGGAACTGAACCGATTATTATCCGTAGAAGACACGACTTCACTGATGAGATGTCCAGGTTTTCTGTTCTTGTACCATCTAATCAGTGGCACCGATGGTCATTGGCAGGGATACAGTGTTCAGGAAAGTCGGCGAATGAGCCACATTGGTGAAGGATGATACTTGTCACCCGTTGCTGACTGGTTTCAGCTTTTTTTTTTTTGAGATGGCCCCGATCAATTTTTTTAAAAGCTGATTTCGAATCATTTGATTGTGAACTCTTCAGTTACATTGGTCATAGTTAGTATTGTAAGAATGAGAAAATATCCTGTTTATTACCATGGAAATTCTGAAAATTCCCAAATTTTAAATTGAAAAAATCTGAAATTTCTTAAAAAAAAAAATAATTTTAACTATTAAAACCACGTAATATATAAAAAAAATAATTTAAATAAAGATTTCTACTTTTATGGACAGCAATAGAAATTTCACAGAACATTTGGAAAAAGTTGCCGGCTATTTGTCGAGATTGGAGACGTTTCAACTTGTGTTCGTTCCATTGCAATTGTTACTTATTATAGAAAAATTTTTAAACAAAACATCACACTTTGCTTAAAAAATTATTTACAGATGTTAAGTTTTCTTCATATTTATGCAGAAAAAACAATCTATAAAACGGAATATGATTGGCTGAGTTTATTCTCTTAAAATTCCTGGGAATTTTATCTCTAGCATAATACGCCCTTCTACCAGCTTTGCGATCATTCTTCCAAGAGTGAAGTCGTCCAAGTATTTTCTCCTAGTCATATTTCACTTGCTGACTAGAGTTGTAAGTGATGCTCTTTTAACTTGCCTGATAACATTGCTCTTTCGAATCAAGTGGAACGATATTTGATTTTGAACTCTTCTGTTACATTGGTCATTATACGCCCTTCCCTCAGCTTTACGATCATTCTTCCACGTGTGAAGTCGTCCAAGTAATTTCCCCTAACTATATTTCACGAAATAACTCATTTTTACTTACGGCAAATGTTTTTAATTGCATCTCCAGCCTTTAATTCTTGAGTTGCGGGCCAATCGAGCGAGTTTTCTGTGAGTTGACGTCAGCTACGATGTTTTTTTCCTGACAGTTGCATATGCAAGACAACAGACCAACAAGTAAGACCTCCGACTCCCATAGGACAGAAAAAAATGGCACGATTTTTTTTTTCTTTTTAAGGGGGATAAAAAATACGGGCAGATTGCTCACTAGTCTGTTAAGAAAATATTTCGTGAGAAGAATTTCGCCATTTTAAATACACAGCGTCGAATTTTTTATTAGTAAATTAAGTTGAAATTATGCAATTTTTAGTTTTAATTTTATTAAAATCCTGGGACTATTAAAATCACAGGAATTCCCATTCCATGGTGCTCAACTGGATCTCTATCTAACAGAGAAAAATAAAAAAGAAAGGTGGAAAAATGAAAACACTACTCACGGCACTTAAAGTATGTGCTCGAATTTTATATTTAATACTATATAAATATGAATTTAGTATGGAATATAATTATTTTCTTTAATGCATAAAAATGACATATTTATTTAAAAATTTCAATTATGCTTTTTTTTAAAACGTCTTACACATTTAATGAACATTTTTAATCTTTCCATATGACTGAAGTTCAATGGCTAACTATATGAAACGAGTCTTTTAGTAATTAACTCCAAGATGAAGCTTTTATTAATGTTATGACTAAAATTATTGTAAACACACGCAATGTATTTTTTAAATATAAGTACAGTAAATTTGTTTCGATTTCAAGTATTTAAACATCATTATTTTCTAATGAAATGAGTGGCAAATTAATGTTCGTCACAATGATTTTAGGATTGTATTCATTAACTATGTTATTTGTTTGACTACAAGAATGCACTTTTTATGCGATAGACCAAGTACGATTGATTACTCTAAAACTATGGAATACTAAAAGAAAATTAACCAAATTGCCTTAAAGCTGCAACTGAAAATAAAAATATATATCTTACCCTTATTATTAGATAATGGAATATTTTATAACTTACATAAATAAATTCAATTTGATAATACATGTTTATCAAATTGAATCTTGGTAGTTTTCAAATTTGAAAAATAAAGATGTTTACCAAGTGAAATTAATAATGGTTCAAGAAATATTTACAAAATGGGTATGTGAAGTAAAAGAATTTTTTTAGTTTTCAAATATAAGAACTTTTTCTTATCCTGTATATATGTATCTTTCATTACATTTTAAGTATAGTAATATATTTAGAATTTCATATGAATAAATAATTTTAATTGTTTCTTATCCTTATTTATTTTTAAACTCCATATATTAGTCCACATTTTTTTTTTTTTTAAATATAATAGATGTTTCTCATATAATATGCTTTTGTATAAATAAAACCAAATGGAAGAGAACTATGTTAATCTAAATTTGGATTACATTGCTCTTCAAATTTTCACTATTATTACTTTCCATTATTAGCTTTAACTTTTTGTTAATTAGTAAAAATTAATAATTTATTTTTTAAATCAGAAAATGTTTTATTTTGAAATTCTACATTCAAAACTTAAAAGGAAATAAGGTCGCACTTTAAAAAAAATATAAGATATTTCTCCAATTTTTAATAAAATTTTAGTTTTCATGTGCTAACATTAAATTTCTATGAAAAGAAAAACAAAGATATTCTACATATTCTGTTTCACAGTAATAAATTGAGGGTTTAGCGACATTTATTATTTTTTTTGAATTTGTAAAGATTATGCATTAGTATTTTGTATAAAAATTTTTTCTTTAACCACAATAAAATCGTCAAATTACATAAGAAAGAAACAATGTTAAATAAAATGAACTTTACTTTAAATATAATCAAAACAACTTTAGTATGAAACATGTGATGATACATTCTGGCAGTACTTACAGTTCTCAGCATAGTCGCTGTCATCGCAGCTTAAGCGGAATTCGTGCCACCTGAATTCGAAAATAGAGCAGATTTTCGCGATTGTGAGTCTTCTTATATATTGGTCTCTGCACGCATTACCTTTCAATTGACTAATGTGTTCATTGTATTGATCACACATACACAACCCTTCTCTGCAATTTCATGACTATCTATGTAAGATTGTTTTGCACACAAGTATACTTAGCATTTTTTGTCAACGCTACTAGTAGTGAAATATCTTTTTACAAATTAAAGCTGATCAAGTACATACAAGGTGATTCAATTTAGCCTCTTAATATGGAGTTTTTTTAATAATTTACAGCAAAGCTTAAAGCTTTTCTGTAAAACACAATATATATAGATGTGTGTATATTATATATATAACACATTTTCAATAAAAAAACACACTAATTAAATTTTGAAATAAAAGATACTCTTTCTGCAAACCCACAGAGCTAGATAAAATTGTTCATAAAAGAAAAATCTTAAAACTAATTATTAATACTGTTCTCGATTATCATTCAATCATACAAGTCTTTTTAACTTGCAAACTATACCAGAGTCATGTATTAAGTAACTCTTCACACAGATCACCAGGTAAATGATTTCGCCTTTTTCACATTAATTAACCAGCATTTTAAAAGGTCCTAGATATTGTTTTCCTGCAACACCCCTCTAAGCATGTATTGAAAAATATATTACAACTGGAATATCAATTTCACAAGATGATTTACAGGACCAATCCATGTAAAAATACTAATGATATTTGTGCTTGAAGATAGTAACTATTAGTTGTAAGTTAAGAATTAAATAAAGCGAAGACTTTGCAGGAATTTCTTATAAAATAAATTTTAACTATTCCTTTTGATGTATAAGTATGATGATATAAGTACTAGCGTTTTGAATATAATTATATACAGGTCTATCGTGTCTTTGAAGAATTAAATATATAAACTAAATATATGTACCAGATGATTAAATAAGCCTTTAGATTTTGTAAATAATTTGCACTCACTTTCAAGTTATTTATAAATTGTATGTACAAATTTTTAATTTAAACACATTCAGATACAAACACAGAAACTTTATTTATTAAAAAAAAAAAGTGATAACATAAAGGAATGAACAAGAACAAGATCCAAAAAACTATAAGAGATAACCTTAAAATATTTTTAAAGAAACAGAAAATTATAAAATTACAACGATTAAAAAGAAAATCAGATTTTTTGTAATAATCACTTAGACAAATCAAAACAATAAAAAATAACTATTCATGAAAACTTACTTCAGACAACATTTTACACTATCAAATTTTCTAATATTTTTAATTTCAACACACAAATATATAGAGTAAGAAGTAAATAGCTTGTTAATTGATAAAACATGGAACATAATGCAGTACATATGAAAAAGTTATGGAGTTAATAACATAGATTAAAAAAAAAAAAAAAATCTCTCGTACTAAATATAATCAGAATTGATGTGCTTTTACACAGCACATCATATTAACTTAAATATAGAACGATACATGATTATATATATATATATATATATATATATTTGAACATTTTAAAAATTTATGGCTGAAAACACAGTAGGATGATACTGTTTTTTACGAAACAATGGTTTTAATTTAATAGTTATAAAATGAATGGAAAATGCAGATTTTTTTTTTTTGTGAATTTTTTTTTGCAGATTCATTCAGTATCAGTTTTTCTTTTTTTATCAGTAGGTAATTCTGTACCATTTTCTTCTTCACTTATCTTTCGTTTTGAAGCTTCACCTCCAGTTGTCTTTGATGCTGCAGAAGCTGAAGCGGCTGCTGAAACTGTCTGGACATCGTCATTATCTGATACAGTTTCTAGAAACAAAGGAAAAACATTATACGTTACTCTTACAATATATATATAGTATACATAACTATAGCTGACATTTTGTATATTTTTTAGATGAATCATAAGATCTTATAGTTGTGAGGTAAAATTGTATGGATTAGCAAGTTAGCCTGAAATTATGACATCTGCTTTACGATATCTTGCACATTATTTGTAAGTCACTTATATTGCTTAATAGCTATTATTAAAAAAGCTTTATTGGTCTTGACTAAAAAGAATCCAATGTCTTTTATTTTGAAATACATTTTCATTGACTTCTAATTTAGTTTTATTCAGTCAATAATTACTGAATAATCAATTAAAGATTATTTAAAGTAAATATTATATATGTGTTTAAAATATCCATGAGTATTGAAAGTGTAATCGAAATTTGTCACCAGTTCAGATTGCTCAAACGTAAAATTTGTTACAAAATTGAGCATTATTTTGAAAATGTGTGCATTTAATTCAATTTTAAATATAATTTTTTGGAAGAGGAAGAGGGGAGGCTGCGGGAATTAAAAGCATTAAAAATTTTACATGTTGGCTGATATGTATGAAATAAAAATTTGAACCAATGAATTGTGAACAAATCAAGAGACTTATAATTATTATACAGATTAATATTAAAAATCATTCTAATTTATAGTAATTTGAGTAAATTTCTAAAACTAAATTAATTAGAAAATGTCAGAAAATGATTTAAGATTCCATGTTGCTTTCAAAGGGTAGAAGGGGTTAAATGTAGGTTTCATAAGAAAAATAAATCTTGCAATTTTACTGGAATCATGTGTATTTGCATTAAAAACTTCATTAATTTACATAAATATTTGCACACAACAGAAATTTATTAATTTCAAATATGTCCTTCTTAATATAATGGGGGAGAAGAGTACTGAACAAAAACTGCTTCAAAACATTTGCAACAAACGACAATATTCTTCGAAAATCCAAATGTTATTGCTTATCAAATGAACTACGTTTAATTAGGGAAAAAAGTAAAAGTTTGTAAATATTTAACTTTTTTTTTAATATAATTAACACTAAAAGACAGAATACTTATTTTACACGGTAAACATTTGTTCTTAACATTGAATTTGGACAAAAGGATTACTACAGAAACTGAAAAAAGCCATAATAAATTGACATTTAACCTTTCATAAAATAAATATATGGAAAAAAAAAAAAAAAAAAAAAAAGTTGAAAATTATGAAACAAAATATAGCCAATGATTTAAATGAGAACATGTATATTTATTAAAGTTGTAAGTTTGGATTTAATTATTTATAGAGTAATTTAAGATAAACTGACAGAATAAATATTAAAAATTAGTGTTTTCCTTTACTTGTAAGTAGAGAAATATTAGGAAAAATTTTGTGTCAAGCATTGAAGCACAACTTTTTTTTTTTTTTTTTTTTTTTTTTTAAATTTTCTTTTTAGGTGCTTTAATTTTGGAAAGTAATATAATTTTTAAAGATTAAAATTACCAACACTTAATTTTTCCAATAATAAAATAAAACAGGGAAATGCAGTTTTATTACATTTTTTTTTTTAGCTCAACAAGTTAAAAAATTGCAGAAAACTTACGTTTTTTCATTACATTATAATCATAAATTATAACATACTTTGGAATTATATTTGCAGAATTATTTCATTCAATACACAAAAATGTTAATATCTAGAAAATTTTCAAATAAAATATTCTTTAAAAAAATTAAACTAAACTGAGAAATCTATAAATATGTATACTTATTTTCAATTGTTTTCAGTAAAATATTTTTTATTAGGAATCATCTAAAAATAATAAATTGTAATTGAAAGAATAATTTATTATTTTCAACCTAAAATGATAGACTATAAGAGAGTTAGATTTAAAAATGAAAAAATTTGCGATTTTGTTTTTCATCTCAAACAAGTAAAACACATATTATACCCTTTTAAAATAACACAGGCTATTCTACTTCAAATACTTAACATTTTAATCATTTCATATACTACAGAATCTGACTTGATTGCTTGTATTTTAAAATAATTTTTTTTCCATATAATATCAGGTAGTTAGAATTAACAGTCCGATTATTGAGTATGGATGTACACATGAATTACATGCACAATTAATATATTTAATTTTATCAGGAAATATTGACAAGGGTAGGTGGAATCATTTTTTGAAAAATCTTTAAAGCTTGTTTTTAATATAAGCAAGTTATGGGATAATTACAACTTCTAAAAACTCAAACACTTAGACATATGTACCTGAATTTTAATTTTCCTTTTAATTAAAAGTTTCTTTTTATATAATACGTGATTTTAATACACACAAATATATTTCATTATGCATATTAAAAGATTTTATACTTTCGATAGTTTGGGAGACTTAATTAAAAACATAAATAAAATTGATTTTAAAATCAAGAATAAAGTACAATAATTTATATGTTAACATTATCAATAATTATTAAAATATGAGCAACTAAAACTTAATTTTTGAATTAAGCTTACAAATAAATATGAAATACTAAATTTAGAAATAGCTTCTTATTTAAAAAATTGATTTGCTACAGCATAAAGGATTAAACAAGTATTTTTTAATTAAATAAGTACCACAAGTCATATCTGCATTATCTTGTTCCCTTTTTTCAATTACTTGGTGTGCTGATATTACTTTTTCAATATCTGACTCAAACATGAATTCTTGATCGTCACAGTCTAAACTATAAAATAAAAATAAAATTATCAGTTTTCTATTCAATAAAATACAAGTGGATACAAAATAATGAAAGAACCTGCTTTTTTATAAATAAAAATATATACATTCTTGTAGTAAACGATAGCTTTATTGCACTTCTAACTATTTTCATTCTTTTGAAAGAGTAAAGAAAATCAAACTTTAGACTTTCAAAGAAGTGAACTTAGACAGGCCTTTTTAAATGCTAGCAAGTGTGACTGAACCATCTCAACTATGACGTTTCTAGGGGTAGGATGTTAAAAGCCATGGCAGCATAGAAACAATGTGACAAGGCAGGCTTGGTGAAACAATTTAGTGGACAGGAAGAGAAACACATTGAAAGAGACTGCAAGCAGATTGTTATGTCTAAAAAGTAAGCAATTGCAGCAAAAATGATTGCCAGCACTCAGTTTTCAGCATCAATGATTAGTCAGAAGGCACCATCATAAACAGAATTTATGGCATAACCACAATTTCTAAGCCATTTATCAGATATTAGTGCCAAACATTGCCACACCCATATAACTCTGGTGATTAATAAGTGGAAGAAAGTCTGACAAATATATAACAGTATGGGCACACATTTTGAAGACACCATCATAAGCATATGATTGTTATTGTCTTCTTCCAACTGTAAAGCACGACAGCAGATCTGTCATGATATGGGCAGCTATGTATAGATTTTTTGCTGGACCAATCATAAACTTGTAACATCTTAAGGAAGGATTACTGGGGAGAAGTATAAGGAAAATTCAGCCCTGACTAGGTCTATCCTAAGATACAAATTTTGTTTCCCACAGAAAATAAAATTTATTAGGATGATGATGCACTATCAATGCAGTGGGACTCGTCAAATCAGAGTTTGATGAACACGAAGATGAGGGTTGCAATATAACCTGCCTTCAATATGATGGTCAATTTTAGAGCATTCAATACAGAATTGATAACGTCCTTGAGCATCTATCTCCCAGAACTTTTAACTAACCAGAAATAAGGTGCATACACTATTTTGACAACCACTAGTATAATATCAGTTAAGTTATTCTATGTGGAAAAATAAAACTTTTTTTATTTACAGATTTAATTTAAATACATAGCCTTTTGAAACAACACAGTCTGTAATTAAGTTGAAATGCTACTTACCCATAACGAATATTAAGGATAATTTTATATTGTTGAAGGAAGTCTTCACACAAAAGCCTGTTTAATCTCGTAAGTCCATAATATGATAAAGGCTTATTCATATCAATGTCTAAAATTAAGTTAAAAAAAATTATACATATAACTACCTAAAATCATAATAAAAATTGGAAAATATTTTCATAAATAATATTGCCTCACAATAATTATAAATAGAAAGTTATAGCATAAAGTAGTCTAAAAAAAATTCTTTTCCCACAAATTTTAATATACCTGCTGCATGAACTAAGCGCTAATAATTTAATTAATTTGAACAATTGTGTTTGCAAATCATAATTTACACATAATTTAAAAGCAGAAATTTTTAAAAATAGTAAGCATTAGACTGACCACCAAACAGGGACACATGCTCCTCACCAAATTCCTGGTTAAGAAAAAACATGGCATTGTATGTCTTATCTCCAATGGGTAGTCATACCACATATTTTATTTTATTTATAAAGGATATATAATGGAAAGTGTTTTAATAAGTTTATTCAATTAATCACCAAAATGAATTATTTGACAAAATTTAAATCAAAATTTTATACTTAACAAACATAAATTTTAAATATATTTAATTTTGTTGAAAATTTAAAACTAATCTTGCTAATTTCTACAATATGAAGATACATAGCACAAAACTTACATAATTGAAATACTGTTATTTATTTTTCTGCATATAATTAAGAGCAGCTAAGTAAGCAATCAATAAAAGGAGAAAAAGTTGTTTAAAAAAGTTTAAAGTAAGGAGAGAAGATCCCTTGCAACTATCTCCTCATAACAATAAGGAATTGGAGACAAACTTATGTTTTAAAAAAGTTTAATTAAGTTCCAGGAATTCTATTACAAATTTTCAAGAAAAATATCAACCACAGTAAAAGTAGAAATGACATCTGTTTTGAAGTTGTGCATCATATCAAATAATGGCAATTAATATTATTAATAAATTTTTAAATCAAATAAGTCAATCAAAATATTTCCTGTTTGACAATGAAAAGTTTTCAGATTACAAACTTGATGTTTCTGAGCAATTATAGCTTAGAATTACATTGGCTATATGGATATGCAAAAATGCAACAAAATATAAATACAAATAAAATTTTTTTAATTTTATTTAAAAAATCATACAAACCTGTCATTTCTTCTGGATCACTTGAAAGCAAAATTTTACCTAAATAAAAAATTTTAAAATTTATAAATACTAAAATATATTAGAGTTAACAACACAATATATGAATATAAAGATTCTTAGCCTGAAAGAAAGGACTAAGATACAAATCTAAAGGGAAAAAAATAAGGAAATTTATTTAACAGTGGCAAATTTTTATTCTATACAACAGGTATAGAAACTTTCTTCTTATTGATAAGTAAATCCTAATTTTCCACTCTATCCCAAATCAACCATGATTTTCAATGATAAATAATGCATATATAACTTTTTAAATTATTGGGTTTTCAATAAGTCTGTTCACTATATATATTAAAGAAAATTAGATAAATTTTGATACACTAAACTTAAGAAAATTTTATAAATCAAAGTACCAATAATGCAGGGGTAGGAGTACTGAATTTTTTTTTTTTTTCAGGAGAATATTTTCAAGAAATATCAGGACATTTGTCAATAATTAAATAAAACCGATGCTACTTTTACATACTAATTTCTGTATTATGAATATAACACATTTCAGAAAGGAGTACACCGTTTAATAAATTCTGATACTTTAATTTTTAATACAAAAATATGAAAAATGATACAGAAATTTAAACTTTTTATAGAACATTTTCTAAAAATTAATAAGTTACATGATAAATGCTTTAGATTACAGTAATTTTATAAGTATAACTAATAATGTTCATTTTGAACTGGATGCAATAGCATTTAATTCTAATAATTTTATACTGCTCTTTTTCAACTAATCATTCACAGATGCAGTCTCTGCATTAGCAGCAGATAGCATCATTTGTCCAACTTTCATATCACTCATTAACATCACTAATAGCATATGCTTTTTTTTTTTTTATTTGTATCATCCAAAAGTTTTTGAGCTGCACACTTATTATCAAGCAAATTTTTCTTTTCTTTCTCAAGTTCATAAATTTTTCTAACAAGTGCGATTTTTTAAACTTTTTTCACAAGTACTTTTTAAATCTTCCTCCTACTTTCTTTTCTTCTCTAATTGTGTTGCATCTTTTTATTTTCGCATGCATGATGCATATTCTGCATGAGACTTCTGAATATAATGCTCCTTGACTCTTCTTTTTTCTATTATAAGGAGCAAACACTGGAAATTTTAGAGTAAAGGATTTGTTATAGAAAGTTTTTGAAGCAAATGCTTAGAAGTTGTAATGCAGCAACTTCTGACACTTTGTAGAAATGTTGTTTCATCCGTAAGCTTTTCCCGTATTGCTCTTGCACCATGACCTATTTCAACCTTGTTTTTAAGTTAAATCAATTTTTTCCTGAATCAACATTAATTTATAGCAACTTTACTTCATTTCTTCACAGATTTCTCGGGATTTAAAAATTTACACATAATAATGCGAACAAGTTCATTTAACTTACTGTACATCACATGCACTTAAGGTTCGACTTTTTGTATTAGAAGTAAATATGGTTCAAAAGTTTTAAAAAAATGGAAACAAAATGCCGATATGCCAGAGTCTTAAGGTCTTTCAAATGTTTTATAATCCAAATATGTCTATCAGAAAGAGGATATTTCAACTCTTTAGGTACTTTAACAATAAAATATTCTTTTAGAACATCATATTGCTCAGCGATTCTCTCACAAACTGGGTCAGTTTGTGTTTAAAATTAATCAACTTCTCTCAACATGACGAAAGAAACTAAGTCTAGATAAGGTTCCTTCCAGTATTTCCAACTTTAAGGAATGATAATCTTCCCTTCTTGCAGGAGATAGTTTGAAAAATTGATGAATATCTACAGGAAATCCATCAATTTTATCAATACCCTTACCTTGGGCTCCATGGATTATGTGTAAGCAACATGTACACAAATCAATTAGTAATGGTAAACTTTGCTCTTACTCAGTCAATTCACTATTTATTTGCTTTAAAACAGATAAATTAATTCTTGATCCATCCATTTACAACTGCATTAATTTTTCTAAATTCAAACCATTATTTTCAATAAAATTTTTACAATTTTATTGGCTTTAGCATGTTCTAAAAAATGTGGTTCGAGGTAACAAATGACATTTTTCCTTGTTTATCAGACCAATATGAGATGTAAATATCCAACTGCTTGTTTTTTAGTAATTTCATCGAAAAGTAAAACAAAATATGAAGTGCCGATATTCCGAAACAAAAGAGTTTTGAAATAAATTGTTAGTACGAAATTAATCATATATCTGACTTTTTTTTTGTCAAATAATTTGAATTTTTTGGCTACAGAGTAACCATAAAATTTTTCTCCGTAAATATTAGCTAAATCTTTCAAAGATGAAAAAGAGTAATTATTTTTTATTGCCACCAAAACTAAAATGGTTTCACCTTTAATGGTTTTCTTTGATATCATTTTGGGAAACCATGATTTGTTATTCATTACCACAGTTGATGTCCAGAATTCAGATGAAGTTGATAGTAAATAGTGTTTAATTTTTATAAGAGCTCACAGCTTTTTTGTGTTTTAATCCATGTGCATAAACAAGCCCTTGTCTAAAACCCATATTTAAAACACTGAGTTTGGTTTTGCATACGAAGCACTCAGCAGAATGAACATCATCAATACTTCAACACACCATGTCTTAATTAGGAGTTTATTTCCATCTTGCACTTCCAATCATTTATCGGAAAATTTCATTTTCCTTGGCATTTTTAAAAGAAAATTGTTTTCAAAAAATAAATTCTAAACTTGCTAATAAATGTTCTTCAAAACACCCATAAAATCGTTCAAAATGGCACGATAAGCATTTCACGCATGCGCATAAAGGTAGGCAATAATTCTCACAATTTCGCCATCATTATAAATAGTTGTATAAATACTAAAAATAGAATCATTTGACTGTAACGGCAGAAAATAGAATTATGGTTAACCCAAAACTAAATTTTTTTGGTGTCAGACATTCGTGACCAATGGCCGAAAATGAAGCGGAGACGAATGTTTGACAACCCTATTTTCTGTTTAAAAAGAACAAAAAAGGGGTAAAGAATTTCTCTTTCTTTTTGCATAGAAAACAATTGAAAGAAAAAATATATTTCACTGAAAGAAAAATTTACTACTGAAAAATATGAAATTTTTTATTTAACTTTCAAAACAATATAATAAAAAATTAAGGAATTCCAGGATTTATTTCACAAAATAAGGATATTTTAGGACGTTTTTTAAAAAATCAGGAATTTAAGGAATATCAGGACAACTCTGAGCCCTAAATAATGTTTATATAATCTATCACTTGGTGTGGTACGAAACATTTTTACAATAGGAAATTTTAATTGCATTTTGAATAGTTTACCTGTTCCATTATCAAGAACTACATCTGGTTGGGCCATATGTAGTGTTTCTTTTAAAATCTGAAAAATAATTTGTAAAACAAAATATTAAAAAGGAAAAGTTTTATACAGTATAAAATAAATATATGATCTTGAATAATATAATACTAAGATTTCATTTAATTGTAAGAAAATCCATATTTTTAATTTCTTAATAGCTAGTTTACTTGGCACCTTTCTACAAATAAATTAATAATTTTAAAGATATATAAACATTTTCATTAATATATCACTTATGATATGAAATCAATCTCATAATGATGTATTTTAACTACAGAGTTATTATCTCAAACTACTTAATTATTACAGACTTTTAATTTATGTAGCTATTTATTCAATAGTTACGAATGCATCATTAATATTAATTTTACTATTTATTTTATTCAAGAACACTATAAAATATATTTTATATTTTAGAATAGCCTTGAAGTTCAATAAATGATAATGTGTTCTATAATGTAACTAATGTTAATCTACCAGATTTTATTTTCTTCTCAATCAAATTCACCCATTTCATTAAGTACAAGTTGAGAAAATTTCTACAGTTATGTTGTCTTTTCTTTCTCCCCATCAATTCATTTAAACATAATTTATATTTTTATTGAAGACAAAAATATTTTGTCTGGGATCAATAAGAATATAAAAAATTATTATTACAGCAAACACTGCTTCTTATTTCCGATGTAATGTCAATTACTTGCTTTATTACAATACTGGTTTTTAAAATTTTCTATTATTTAATAGAAAATAAGCATTTAATAAAAGCTTGGAATTAGAGGAAGTAATGACATCAAATTGCTTCCCACAAATGAAAATAATTTTGTCTATTTAATAGTACATTAATTATCTTAAAAAGAATGCATATTACGTAGTTGCTTAATAAAAATGCACATCATGAATTGCATACTGCATTTAGCAACTTATTTACAGGATTCCCACAAAAATGTCAAACAAATTTTCTTGACTAATTATTCAAACTTTAACTTATGCTTATTTTTTTTAAAAAATATTTAATTTCCGATTGTCAATCGAAGAAAAATACAAAAAATTTAAAGTAGCTTGTGAGCCAGAAGTTTACCCATCACTTCTATAAGATTGTCACATAATAAAATGTTTAAACATATATTTCTTTGAAACTCATTCTGAAAATATTTTAATGCAGCAAGTACTCAATAGAAAATGTTTCAAATAAAAATGAATTTAAGAAATAAAATTAAAATTTTTTAGCATTTATTAATTCTTTGGATTTAAAGGATCATATTTAAAAATATGCTAATTTTTAACTTAGAATAATATATCCCTAAGAAAATTGAATGAAAAACAATTTTAAAAACCATTTAAAATCTTTCATTAAGCATAGTTAATATAGATGGACTAACACTGGGCATAAATGTCATGCAATGGCTCATAATATAAGAGCAATTTTAAAATACTTCCTTCAGCAAAAGTATATACACATCATAAAGTAAACATGATAAGCTTAATTCCCTCATGTGCAAAAATTGGTAGACCATGTGGCTAAAATTGTTTAATGCTGATAGTTAATATAATTAATTTGTTTACTGGGATTAATGAAATGGCAACACATATTAAATAGACTGTTACACAATTATTGCGTAATAGAGTAAAAATTCAGAAATGCAACATTATTAGCTTCATATCTGCTATTAGGAAGTAACTTACAATTTGGGAGATAAGCGTCTAATGAAAAGAAAGAGTAAATAAAAAGGGGGAAAGAGGCCAATTAACATTTTTTTGATTGTCGATTTTAATATTAATAGATTTGAAAGAATTATTGACAAGTCATTATCCATTAAATTTGTCTAGCAGTTATTAAAATTTCCAGCAGAGATTTGAAGAACATGTGACAAGCATTAGTGCACATGATGTGGCTGGAACAAATTTTAAAACATAAGCATAAACAAATAAAGTTATTTACCTTCTCCTCCAAAGTTTGCATAGTGAGCGTGTTAACATTCAACTTAACATTAACCTAAAGGAAAAATAATTTTATAAAAATTAAATAATTATTAAGAAGGCATGTTATTTACATAGTCCAGAAACATTAATGTGAGCACATTGTACTTTTGATGGTGATGCTAAATAAGCAACCACAGAAGGCAGGTGGCAGCAAAATGCAGTTGAACATATATTAAGAGTGTGTTAGGACTTTGGAAAAACATTACAATTACTAGCTTAATGGAGAAATGAAACAATTTATCAGACTTATGAAAGGAGCGCCTGTGGCTTTCGGGCCAAGAGTGGAGAGGCATTTCCGAAATGTTCATGTGCTGCAAAGTTGAAGCATACCACACATAGCAAAATGGGGTTGGTTTCTAAAATCAATAATGGTTGAAGAGTACCAGGATGAGTTTACTATTCTACCTTGGCCAGCACACTCACCTGACTTAAATCTAATAGAGAATAAATGGGCTGTTCATGGCACTGGAGCCTACATGACTTAACACCCTCAGGAACCTAATTGACTGTCTTACTGTATATTTCAGAGCAGTCTGGTTTGAACAAGGTAGTCATTCTGGTTTTTTGAAGGTGGTCACATTAATGTGACAGGATCATATATAATTAAGTATCCTAACACATTCTTTTAAAAAAATAAAAATGTTTTTGAACATTAATTCTAACTATTTAGTAAAAAAATGATAATCTCTTGTTAAAAATATTATGTTGGAAAAACCTTTAATACTAGATGGTCTTTTAAGAGAAAGAAATTAAAACAGTTAATAAGCGCAATAAGCATTTTTACTTCACTTACTTCAGGACTTACTGGAGAGCAAACATGACACTTAGGATTAGGTTTTTCTAACCAAGCAGAGCAGATTATTTTACCACCATTGCCATTTTCTTTCAACCAAGCCTAAAGAATCACACAAAATACTATAGCATACATAAAAATAAAATTATCTATTTTTTTTTATTGAACGTGAGGGAAAATATAAATGAAGTAATATTTTTGTTAGCTAAAAATGAGAAAAAATTTATAAAAAAAAAAAAATTATTTTTTGATACCAAATAATAATAATAAAAAAATTAAATTAAAAAAAAAAAAATCATTTCATTCAATAGCTAAAACAAACTCTGACATATATAAGCAAACAATATAAAAAATTTACAAAAGTATATTGAAGAGATGCAATTAGAAAAGTACTGCAATAATATTTTTTTAAAAACATTTAAAATTTAAAGACCACATTTTTTTTATTATTATTATTTTTAACAATTTCTAGTACACAAATACATTTTTAAACAATTCACATGCAACGGAATTGTCATAATAAACATAATGCACCTTTAACAAAATTAGTAAACAAATTTTTTAAATATACATTAAATAAAATTGCAAATGGAATTATTGCAGTTACATGAAATTGATGATTAAAACAGGAGACAGAGTTGAAAACCTTTCTCTTGGTACTTCATCACGCCTTGAAACACATGAAATTTGTATAGCCATTAGACATTCCCGTTGATTGTCACTGATGTTTCATACAATGTGCAACGAAGTGTATTAAGGATTGGTCTTTTCAGATGAAAAACTAAAGTAATTGAACATGAAGTAGCTGGTGGCAGCACAGTTGAGATTGATTGCACCTCTTTCCAATAAACCTGCTAACTCCAGGTATTTAATCAATACTAGTGCTAATGCTCCAGTGACTTTTTGGTCAGCGGCATCAAAACATTGCTGGTTGTCCCTCCCAGCTATTTATTTGCAGCACATGGAATCACCATAGAGTGCAACTTTTAACCAGCAGCTGTTATTGCTTGATCTAGTCTTACAAAGGTGTTTCGGTGGTTGTTTATCATCCCTGACATCTTAAATCTGGTAATTTGAGCAGACTTTTTGCACCACTGCTGTTTGGTATTTTTTAGGAATGCCTGGTTGACTCTTATCAAACTTGCAGCCTCAGAGAGTGAGCAGCAATGGAATAACTTTACAGTTAAGTCAGTTAATAATGACAAAGTTTCATCAGTAACTTGCTGAATTTCTGTCTCTTTTAAAGTTGATTATATCCCAGGGCAAGAAAAATATGAGGTAAAGCACATAATCCTAAATAGGGCGGCCGGTTTTCCCAAAGCCAAGTTTTTTGTCTCTGGATAAGCTTTAGGTAGGACAGGAAGAGTTCCATTATCTTTTGATAGAGGAATTTGCAGGTCAAATAACTTTTGGATATCATTACTTTACATGGCGACTAAGAAGAATGGAGATTAGCAACCTTTCAGAAATTATAGAAAGGTTGATGGTGTGACAATTCCAATTCAATATGCAAGACTGTTTGTAGGTGATCAAGAATTTTTTTTTATTTTTATTTATTTTTTTTTTATTTAGCAAAAGACATACCAGAATGTAGACATGAGATCATTCCTAAAATGGATAATGTTACACCATTTGGATTGTCAAATGGTGGTGCTATGTTTCAGAGTATTATGTTTCTAAGGTATGCATATCAACATTTGTCATCCTCAGCAGTTTTTCCAGCAATTTGAAGAATATGCTGCTATTCTCTAAGTCTCAAAGTATTTTTGGGAGAACTATCTGATATTTCCTGATATATAATATCAACAAATGGTATTTCATTTGTACCAGAGAAAGTTGCATTCATATTGGACTTTTTGAAGCCACAACACAGTTTCGTAGATTCCCAGCACAACTTGCAATTTTCATTGAAGATTTATACATCATACTGGCAAGGCAGCACTGGATGCATATCTAAAGAGAACCAGGAAGAATGATCAAACAGCCATCAACTCATCAGAAGAGAATCTTGCAGTATTTGGGAAGTGCAAAAATGATGCAGCAGAGGAATCAAGATACTGTGGTTGGTGATGCTCTTAATTAGCAAAGAATGCAAACCTTTAGCTTTTTTCTCAAAACTATGGAGCACAACATACAGTGCATATGACAAGGAGCTGTAGGCTGTCTTTATTTATTTACAGTATTTCAGACATATAGTAGTAAGACAAAATTTCGTGTTGTTTATTGATCATAAGCATCTGGTGCATGTATTCAAGGGGAAAGATGATAAAAATAAATGTTTCCCATAGAAGACATGAAAGTTGGATCTGATTGGTTAGTTTACAACAGACATATGCAATCTGAAAACATAGTTGTATATGCTCTTGTCATGCACACATCTTAACTATTAACACATCAGCTGTTATTGTTTTCCAGATGATAGATGAGAAGTAATAGAGATGTCTAATTACAAGAGACTGGCTGATCCCCAGTCACCCTCCATTGCAATGTATCAAGCAAGCACATCAGCCCATGGTGTGGTTGGTTACCGAGCAATATATTTTATTACCCTGTGGGATCACACATGCTTGATTGTCAATGAGCAAAGGAATTTTGGCAACTAGGAAATAAAATTGGAAATTTTGTGCCTCTTAGTTCTATCTTTGAGCATGTTTATATTAACATAGTAGGACCTCTTTCTCAAGAGAGTTTACTATTGCCTTATCTGTGGGGATTGATTTTTAAGTGGCTAGAGAGGCATTTCCACTTGTAGAGATTTCCTCAGAACCTATCACGAACATTCTATTCTGGCCGATACACCCCTCAAGTGGGCAATAAAATAAGGAACAGTTTGAGCCACCCCTTTTTGATGCCCTAATGAAGTTATTAGGTATTACAATGCACCACACAATTTTTTAGGATACAGTTGCAAATTATCAGGCTGAGATTCCATCAGAAGTTTAAGGCAACCATAATGGCAATGCTCAGTGGGACAGCATTTATATTGCTGGGGTTTAAAGATACATGGAAGGAAGATCTGGAAGCAACAACTGAAGAGATGATTAAATGGATTCCCATAAGCCTTTCAGGTGAATTTCTGTCTGACCAAAAACAACCCTGATCTTGCTACCTTTGTGTGAAGGATAAAGGAAGGAATAAAATGACCTTCACCTCTGACAATTCAACACCATGAGAGACATGCAGTTTTTTTTTGGGGGGGGGGGATATAAAAAGCTGGATTCATGCACTCAACTTTTTCTGTGGTCTGACACTATTTGAAAAGGGTAAGAACCTTCATAAGAGTTACCTTGAAGTGTTCAGCTGTAGTGGGAAACTTTTGAAGCTCTAAAAGGTTAGCAAAGAAAATGTTGGTCAGCATAGACAGAAACCTGCCTACATGCTGAGAGAGAATTGGCATTATCCTGCTGTTGTGAGTAGAGATACTTTGATTCTAGCAGATGGAGGCAGTCCTATTTAAGAACATCAACCAAAAACTAACAAGAAAAATTTATATAATGTAGGCAGATGACCCAAGGGCAATGACTCCCATGGTGAGGGAACTGCATGTGATGCTAGCAACACAAAGAGTGTAGTGACACTATTGATAGGTGACACTGTGGAAGAATATAAAACCAGTACTGCACTGAAGCTAATAATCAATGTGGTGAGAGGCTCAGTGCTTTGTATCATATTTTGCAAGCCACTATGATGACACATAATGCCAGCACAGCAACTAAATAAGTGATATTAATTAAATATTACAGGTTTTAATTTATGAAGATGTGCTTTATATATCCACTGCCAATTATGAATGCATTCAATGAAAAGGATGCATGAAAGTATGCACATATGCATAATACATTCCTATTTCTAAACAAAGCAACATTTCAATGAAAAGGATGCTTTCCAAAGGAAATCTTACATATTATATGCAAAATACACAAGAACTTAAAAATATAATTTCAATTTATTCAAAAAGTTTGCTATATTTTAATACTAGCTTTCACTGAAATCATGTTGAATATTTATTTTCAAAACAACAATCTTATTCTTAATGTTTGAAGTAGAATGAAAAACATTAACAGTTGCTGTTTTATTTTAGTGGAGAGTTAGACTTTTGAAGATTTAAAATATTTGTTTTCAAGAGAAACAAACAAGGAAACTTTAAATTTTCATCATGTTTAAATTTTATTTTGGGATGGGGGGGGGACTTTTTTCTTATTCATAATTTGTTAAAATGCAGTAAGTTAGTAACACCCATTTCATACAACTCAATATTTTTAAATTTAGGTGTTAAATTAAGAAAAGAGTATACATAGCAAAAATTTGCAGCAAACAAGGAAAAATTTTAATTTTTAAAAAAATATAGTATATTTATAAAAATATATATAATAATAAATAATAAACTTGAAATAGAAAATGTTTGCTTAAATTTTGGGTAAGAATTGGTAATAAATATTTGAAAAAGAGTATAGAAAAAAATATTTTCATTTTGATCAACCACAAACTAATATATGAATAAATATCCAATAAATAGATGAAGAGATATTAATAACAGGAAGGCTTCAAAATATAAAGAAAAACTTAGTACTTTTATCTTTGGTTAGAAATGAAAAATATTGCAAAATCATTTGATATTTTAATACTTTATTTTGGAAATTTTCAAAATTATGGTTTCCATTCTATTCAGAAACTTATTTCTGCTTCTAAAAATTCTGCATTATATATGAATTTTATTTTATATAAAAGATAAATACTGTGTAGTTCAAAAGCTTCATTTAGGAAAAGCTATTTTAGATTAGAGTATTCAAAAAGTTAAAATCTTTTACTCTGGAGTTAGGAAAAACAAACTCAATAAATAGGAGATAAACATCAGTCAAGATTAGAAAGCTGGCTTTCTGAAGTGAAATGAATCACAGAAGAATTCAATTTAGAAATGATACTAAATCAAAATTTTATTTAGCCTCAATAAAATCAAATAATAATTCATAAATTTTACTGATGTTAAATAAACAGGTTCTAGCAGCATTTGATTAAGTTACAACTAAACCTGCTATTTTTAAATAACAAAAGTAAAACAAGCTACAAGTAAAACACACAAAAGTAAACACATATATACTGCATAACAGGTAAAAGAAACAATTTTAAATGAAATACTTCAACACACTATGTACTTTATGATTACAAATAGTATATTTAAAAAGCATAATGAAAGCTATTTTCTGTTAATCTTTGATTGTAAAATATCATTCCTGAGGTAATTTTCAATGAATTATTATTTTTCCAGATTTGAACATAACAATTTTGAAAAATCTAAATGTTACAATACTCTTTAAAAGGCTAGAAAGTAAATATCACGTAAACATACTTCTACAGTAACATTAAAAGGTATAAAAGTTAAAACATGCACTTTAGAGGAAATTTACTTACTGTTTTGCATTTTGAAAAATCTCCTTTTATTACTTTAAGCAACTGTAAGACAAGCAAACCAGCAATTACTGCATTAGTAGTTGCAATTGCAGGAATAATATTACCAGCAATAGCTACAAAATGAAGACATAAATTAAAATTTTCTTTATTAATTTACCTTAATAAAATTATAAAATGCTCGTATATTTTTACCTTTAACATCAAATCTGCTTTTTTGATCAATTCCAAAACAATATGAACGTAAATTAGCACAAGATGCAACAAAATCCATGCAATGATCATCATCCTAAATAATAAATTTCATAATTTAATTAAGAGAAATGTAGAATTAAAAAGAATTAATTTAACAGATAACTAACTACCTTATCCCAAGTTAAAACATTATTTTCTCCCAGTTCTTCTAATTGCTTTTTAAGTGCTGTTAGGCTACTACAAAATATATCAAAGCACTGTTTAATACTCCAAGGCTTTTGATCTTTAAATTCAGTATCATCATGATGAGTTCCTTCAAGATCTGAAATGCAGAAAATTTGTTTTTGAAAATTTTCGATTGAAAAAGTAATGCATTTGCAATTTTCGAAAAGTTCTGTAACATTAAATGAAGCCAAGAAATTTTTATTTAAGGAAAATTCTAGAATGATTGCTGAACAAATAAAGTGACATTTTATCTCTTGAAATACATTTACAAATTAAAGTAACTAAATGCTGATTTGCCAAATTATTCAATTAAAAGATAATTTCAATGTATTTTGAACTGTTATAACAATGATTACTCACAATTTACAAGCCTAAAGAGCTTAAATTCTGAATAGCATTTAATGCTTAAGCAAAAACTACTAATAATTAAAAGATAATTTGTTAATTGGACCAAATAGTCAGGATCAATCTTTTTAACATTAACAAGATTTAGGGAAAAGAAATATCTCATCAAAAGCAAACATTACTAAATTGCATAAGAATGCAAAGATTGACAGCTATAATTCAAATTTTCAGAAAAAAGTCTGGAGAAATTCTCACAATAAAACAATCAGCACTTATCTGTTTACAGTAAATTATGGAATAGCTACAACAACTTATCTAACTATGAAATATGTTCAACAATTAGCATATGATTAAGGAACTAACATTTACTTCTAATGCAGATGCAATTTATAGTATAACTTTATCTCAACATAGGCACATTAAAAATTCATTGTTACCATATTTTCCTGATATAATCTGCAGCAATTCTTTCAGCGAATAGTAGGAAATATATACTGCTGATAATATGGAGTCACATAAAATATATATACTGCAAGTAAAAATCTCAATCCGAGAAGATTCTAGAAAAACTTTTTAATTTTTAGCTTTTAATAATAACTTTCAAAACAAGGTTAGACATATTTTTAAAATAAAATAAAATTGTTCTGTTAATAATTAAAGGAAAGAAAATTTTTAAACTGTACATGGATAATTTGTTTTTTCTACTGCCCATGCGTACTGCCATTAACATTTTTTTTTTTTATATTTGCATCCATATGCATTTAATTTAAAATCTGGTGTGTGTAATTTGTACACTTTCAGTTTAATGCTGTGTTAAGTCAGACAATATCCGCTTCCATGTGACATTATAGAAACTTAAATACTTTAAAAAATGAAACAGTTCAGGCGAAGACAAAATGCAAAATGATAATAGCAACTGAAATATCTTTTCAAGGAACCGAATGAGTTTTTGAATGTAATTGAATAAAATTGATTTAGCTGAAATGTTTCAGTGTGCCACCTATTTTTTATTTTATAAAACATAAACAACATTTCTTTTAAAATCTTTACTTTAAGATTTTCTGACGGAGACTGTATTTTATCAGATTATCCATGGCAGCACATAAAGAAACTTGAAACTTTTCTTGACACATAATTCATGGATAATATAGAGGAAAATATGATAATAAAAAATAAATGCATTATTGAAAAAAAGGAGGTTTTGAAATTAATAAAAAGTAGTTTTCTAATGCACCACAAGTACTACAAAATTTGAGCAATGATTTGTTGAACATAAATGAATAACAAGTTCAGTTAGAGCATACATCCTGCCCATAACTGGGATATATTGTGGGATCATAAAACCAATGTGTTTTTAGTTAAATTATCAATGAATTGTAAACATGTGTGCAATTCCAAACGAATTGAATAATTATGAAGTCATCAGTAAAACAATTACTTGGGTTGGATTTCATTAGTATCAATAGTTAACAAAAATTCAATTCAAACATTATGGAAAGAAAAAATTAGGATTCTGTACTATCACATTTAGAAAAAAAATTTGGAACAAATTCAAAAAGAAATGCATAGGAACAAGTTAACATTTTTCAATATGTTTGGTCAATGGTGCAATAAAATATGAGCACAATTTTTCAGATACCAGATCAAACTTATGCGGCTACTGTATAGAAAATTTGTAAATAGCAACTAGGACATTAACGTAAATTTAATTAGAACAAAATCAAAATGACTCCTTTTAAAAAGGCTAATATTATTTTAAACAGAATTATGCAGAGTTCATTTTTTAGTCCAATTAATGTTAGGCAGAAGTTTTTAATTTAACAAAACATTTTGTTGGTGCGTTTCCACAATTGTTTTTGCTTGGTAAAAATCACTTTTGAAACAATGGAAAATATTAATATTCATTGCAAATTGTGTAGCACTAATTAATTAATTTTTTTTAAATGTGACTTGGTATTATATGTCAAGTGCAAAGAATCAAAGAAATTTTGCACCTCGTGTTTCAAGTACGAGAAAACTTAACTCAAAGGTGAGAGGGGGAAAAATTAAATTCTTATGACTCAAACTTTTCTGAACTCTATTGAGTTGCCTATTTAACATTAATAGCAGTCATGGCAGGACCTGGTGTAGCAGACTCAAAGGAAGAATTTTAAAATGTTGATTTTTTGAAAATTTTCTTCTCTATAAAAGTTAAAAGGAGTGAGGGCATATTATTTCTGATTTATCCCAAACAAGTCAAATAAAAGAAAGTTTGGATTTTTCGCTGTTTTGGAATTTAAAAATACTTTGCTATTTTGTATAAAAGATCAAATATAAAAGGAAGTTTTTAATGTAGAACTAGAAGCCTTGCAGAAGTCTAAACTGTTACAAATGAAAAACTAACTTTTTTCATTAAATACCCAATGTTACATGAAGAATTAAAGATGGGTGGTTGGCTAAGACATGTTAACATTTTCAACTCATAAAAGCACCTTATTCTTACAACCCAAGGAACACTTATAAATGAAATTAATCTTAACAGATACATTTGAGCGATTTGCACAATACTGTTAAATTAATACAAGCATGTGTCACAGAAATTCTGGACTATTTGAGCTTAGTTAACTATATGAGGAATTTGAAAACATTACAGAGCAACAAATGGAAGATTTATCAGCCTCACATAAATCCATTTCAACTGTTCACACATTACCGTGTTCACTACTGTGAAACTTTTTCAGTAAAAATTTCAAGAATTATTAAAATTAAAGTTTATTAATTATATTCAGCTCCATTCATGTTTCCTAACTAACAGTAGCGCATTTAGAAGTTAGAGTGACTTAACTAATATTCAGCCATCACAAATCATAAATGACTTATTGCTCCTTGAAAAATGTTAAAATACTTAGCGATTATAGCTCTGATTTCATTGAAGTAAATCAGAAGATAAAAGGAGAAATTACACCACTTCTTAAACCATATAAACATTATTTAAGAGTTAAAATGGAATGATATTTTAATCTAACTAGTGCTCTCTCCACTTATCTTTGGAAAAGCAATGCAAATGTATAAAGTAACATCCAGATCATATTTAACATTGCACTAATTTTCAAGGAACTATATCTTATTTGCACAAATTGAGATATTTCTGAACTTGTGATTGAAATCACCTATATTCAATGAACCAAACAATTTCATAGCAGTAACTCCAGGACAATTTATATCTGGTGGTCCTTTAACAGCTATAGCTCAGCAAGATGAAAGAATAATAAATGAACTATATTTCCAAAGGGTGGTTAATAAAGATCTGTCTAATGTTTTTGGAATCGTTACATATACATTCTTTAATTGCAGCAAAGATCAAAATGAAAACAGGTAAAATCTTAACTATTGGTTATATGGTTCTCATTGCAGATGAAAATCTACCAACAAATTGAAATTCGATCGAGTGAATTTTTTACATAACAGAAATGCCAGAGTTGTAACAGTAAAAACTGCAAATGGCATTTTTAAATGTATGCAAACTGTAAACATTGACTTTAAGTTCATATGGTCTTTCAAAAATTCCTGGATATATTTAGTTTAACATTGATAGTTGAAAGCTATTGTGATTTTCATTTCAGATTTCTTATTTAGTAATTAAAAGCTCTTAAAAATGGATGGCATGTAGTGCAACTTGTACCAGATCAATAGCTCGTGCACACAAGTGGAGAAAAATCCCTATTTTTAGCCCGCCTGGGAACACCAAATCAACTCTCCATTTTACAATCAAAACAGATTTTGAGTTCTGTTTCAGTAAAAGGCATTTTTGTAAATTATATTCTAGATAAAACAATTATCATTTATATAATAGTTAGCATTTATTGCGCCAATTTCAGTAAAAATTAATCAATCGACTTTAATTTATTAAAGCAAAAGTAATATTTTTTCTATTTGCTTATCTTGCAATCAAATTGAAATATATGAATGGATTAATTATAAAAATACTTAAGAGAATGAAGATTAAGACAATGAGATGATTTTCATGGCATTGGATAGCTAGATTTGAAATTCACCATTCAAAATTCATTGTATAGTAAAATAATATCCCCTTTTGTTTTCATATGCTTTATTGCAAAGATATGTTAGTATCTATTTAGAGACTAAAAATTGTAAACTTAAATAGCATAAAAGCACTCTGTTATGTAAATAATAAGCAAAATTTTTAAGACTCTTGCACATTTAAGGTGTTTATAAAATACTAACTTGATTTATTGAAGTACATAAAAATAGAAAGCTCAAGATACATTCCTTGCTATACTTATTTGTAATGTAATTTACATTCAATATACATGCTTTCAACACTTAACTGATAAATTCAATACTTTTATTTTATAATAATTAAAATAATAGGTATTAGTTGTACCTATTTACAGTGCCATGATTTTTAAAAACTAAAAATATTTTAGCTAAATAATTTGGTTAAAAATCTTCAGACTTACACAATATGCAATAAAAAGAAAGTAAAACAATTTATAATTGAAGGAAACCAAATTAATATTTTAATAACAGTTTAATAACTTACAAATACCTGTATCAGGTAAATTAGTATAATCTATGCATATTGGCCGAGTTCTCTTCTCCCAAAGATCAGTCATTAAATTTAAATATTCAATGTCTTCTATAAAAAGCTGCAATACAAAAATATAGTAAAACGTTGGGTATTAAATTTATATCAGTTCAATTCTTGGTTATTGCTGGAATCATTATACATGTATTTGTTACAACTGTTAATAACATAATTTGTTTAACATTGACTTATTTAAAATGAATTATATTGGTAAATTATTTCATTTTAATACAAACATGAATTAAATCACGAATGCCTTCCAATTCTTAATGAAATTAGAACCTTAATATCCAATAAATTAATTTACTAAATGGATATGAATGCATTTTATTATGAACATTATTAAATCATTGAATTTAATTACCTCAGCAGAAATATAAGGAGATTAGCTATTTGAGATATTTTTTAATTGGGAATTCAAGAAAAGTAGCTAAAACTAGTAGCATACTAATTGACTACAATTTTAAATAATTATTTCAAAGTACAGTAAAATACTTTTTTTGCATATATGGTTATGAAAGAAAAAATCAAAAACATAGTTTTGGGTATCAATAAAAAAAAGGCTCAGGTAAAATTTTTATTTTATAATTATAAATATTTGCCTTAAGATAAATACAAGAGATTTTTTTGTTTTGTTGAATGGTTTTGTATAATTTCAGTTTTGGATATATGTGTAAAAGATAAAATTAAATTTTAGTTTTATATCAATCATCTGTTCTGGGTTAAAATGTGAATCAAATTCATAACACGTTGTAATTAAAGAAATATAAAACGACAATTAAATGGAGTACATAGAAAAATTGTGAAAAACTGAATGTATTATAAAATGCGTAACTTAAATTCAAATTTTTTTGCATTTTAAGTTTAGAATTTGTTGAATAAGAGGATGGCCCAATTTTTTTTTTTATCACCATAGAGTAACTTATTACCCTATGGCTAATTTAAGTCTTAATTGATTAGGACCTAATGGATTATGAGTTAGCACAAATATTGATAGCCAAACAATAATTAAGTTGGTACACTGTCGAACTGAAAGTGACAGACATATTCAGCAATATTAAGATTGCGAAAGATTTTCAGAATTATGAATATAAACTACAGAGTACAAAATCAATTAAAAAGTATAAATAAGAATAAGAAAAGTTTTTTGATCAGTGAAATTAAAAGTAAAATCAAGGGGGGGGGAATTAAAATCATATGAAAAGAAATAATTATCTTTTACAAAAAATTATGTGGACAACAAATAAAAAGAACTATGTGCATTAACAAAAATGCTAATAGTTGACACAATGGATATTAGATTAATTTTACCTTATTAAATATTAACAAAGGATCATAATTAGATGATTTTGCCCACTCTCTGGTTGAAACTCTAACAATATTTCCAGTTTCACTTGGAGCAGATTCTTAAATAAAAAATAAAAAAAAAAAAAATCATGTTTGAGTATATAAAACATTCAACAAGTTAATTTATGCATAAGTACTAAAATTTCCTCGTCAATTATACAAATAGAAACTTAAATATTCTACAACATGCAATAAAACAATAATTTAAACAACTTATTTTTTAAAACGAAAATTTGATAAGAAATTTGTTTCTAATCTTTTAATTAAAAGTTTACAGATCACTTATTTGGAAAGATAAAGTTTTGACATGCAGCAGTATAACAGTGGAATTATAAACAAGCTGGGCTAATTTTAATCATAACAGAATTTGGAAGCACTTGTAAAAATTTTCTATCCACAAATATTTATAAACAACAAGTATAGGTATCCATATGTATTTATACATATTAGATTACTATGACTGGTATGCTGAAGAAAGATAAGTTTTATTAATAAAAATTATTTGCTTTTTTAAAACAAATTTTAAGATAGTTACTATTTTCAAATTTAATATACAAATGGGTATTAAAATCTTTAGAATTGCAACATGGATCTAACTAGAAAATATTAGCTTGACTCCTTTTAACAGAAAATCTTTCCTTTTTTTAAATATATATATATATATATATATATATATATATATATTATTAACTTAATTACATTTTTATACACATTGGAACACTTTAGCTCTTTTATTATTAAAAGGAAACTAACTTTTCTACAAAATGGCTTGATTAAGACATTTCACAGTCATTTTTATTTCTTATTTTTGAATATATCATGTTATTGCTAATTCTATCTTATTTTTATTTGTCATGTTAAACAGTAAATAATTAGAGATGGAGATAAAATTTTTTTAATTAAATCAAATTAATAAACAATTACATACTTAATTCAGGATCAGCCATATCAGGGGAAACTTCTTCATCAGCATCTGTTTCTCCAAATAATTGACTATATGGGGAAAATAAAACCCTTCAATTACTCAACAAGTGATAAACTTGATATGTTACTTTAATTTATATAAACAAAATCTTTAATCTGTTTGTTAGCAGAATTTTTTGTTGAAAGTTGAGTTGAAAACAGCTGTATTAAACAGTGAAACTTGAATCAGGTTTTTTTTTTTTTATAGCAGAAACATGTATACATAACTTTTCTAATAAGTAGTGGATAAGAAATGCTTTGACACAGATAAAAAGGAGTCTTTACTTTAATACTTTACAACTTCACAACAAATGGAATTTGATGTGCAAAATAGTTTTTATACAAAGATATAATAAATAAGAAAAAGCATAACTAAAGAATAACACATTAGCAATAAATAATAAACATGGTATTTTCATATCACAATTTTCACTGGAAAGCTTTTCTATGCATTTTACCACTGGAATCTATGACACATGCATGCCTGCCAACATTTAAAATAAAGGTACAATTTTTTAAGATTTTACAATATGCACAAGTCATACTTTTACAGACAAATTTGTTATTAGGAATGAAACACTTTACATTTCAACATTAAATGTACTATAACAAATACAAAAATTTGGAAAATAATACTGTTTGGCATTTTATATTAAGATTTTCAAAAGAATGAAACTTCTAGATCATGAATGACGATTGATAGCACTTATACAATAATACTTAAGGACACACTAACTTAAAATATTCCTTTATTAATAATCAATAACCTTAATCAATTATTTAATAATAATCAAACTAAACTAAAAGATTTAAAAAAAAAAAAAAGATTTTATAGAAAATGGCTGTCTTTACATTAACGCCAAAAAGATATTTTTTCTTTTTTGAAGAAGAAATGTACTATACAAATATATTTTTGTCTTTTCCTTAAGGGGGGGGGATTTTAATAAGAATACAGAACCAATCACTAACTAACCAATCACACTAAAAGAACTGGAGAAGTTGTATAATTTTAAACTAACTTAATAATTCATATAAGTTGTATTGATAACACTCAAAAACAATTTATATGGCCATCTGTAAAAGTTTGCAGTTATGAGTTTGTTAGCTACAATATAACATCGTAACACAGAATTAAACATATAATTTACTCTGTTAATAAATAAAATAAATATATAAAATGCTTTTGTTATAGATTCATTAAAGGCTATATAAAATAATAAATTGTAAAGACAAATTTAAGAAAAGTAGACATTTTAGAATTGTCTAGAACACAAATTATTTAATTGCACACCTTATACAGTAAGATTAATTTCAGCTAAAAAGCTATAACTTGAGGTTTCATTTTCTTTAATCACCTTAAAATAAGATATAATCACAAAAAATAGCAATAAAAAGGCATTGAAAAGTGAAACAAAACATATGAGACAAAGTAATTTGAAATCTAACTTTGGTTATATATTCTATAAAATGGTAAACTTTAATAATTCTTATTCAAAACCTTTATATTTGGAAATCTAAACATGTTTACAATAATGCTTTAGAATCAGATACAATATATAATTGACATTTGACACTGCATAGCAAATAGCCATAGAATATAACACGGAATTTAGTGAATGTGTTTCATAAGATACTAGCAAAAATAAGGTAAGATTCAAGAATCAAATTTCAGAAATGCTATTAAAACTTTTGCACCATTATTTTTGGTTAAATATATCTGCAATTATGTATACATTAAAATTTTCAAATGGTAATAGAGATAAATATTTATAAAAAAAACTCTAATATATTTAATTTAAATATACAACTTTTCCGTTCCGAAAATATTAAGTGAATAACTTAGGAAATAGAATTTTTTAAATTTATTTACAAGACTACATTTTATTGAATTATTGCATATTTACATTATTATTAAATTAATTTTCATTGCATTAGGAATATATAATAGAACAAAACAAGAACAATTATATGAAGTTTCGTTTTTTTTTTTTCTAATAAGCATTAATAAAAGAAATTTTTCTGTTAATTTTCAAAAATTCTAATTAAACTACTATAAATTAAAACATATTCTAGATTTATCTGTTCATTTATTCCATGTTGTTATACTACTTGATTATTAATATATATATATATATATACTTTCCTTTCTATTACATGTTATTATTTTTGTATTTGTTTAGTTCAATATACTTGAGATTTATCTGACTCTAGCAACAAAGTTTATGTTTTTGATAAGTGCATTTCCGATAACTCCTCAGTTAGAGAGACAACAGAAATAAAATGTTTAGTAACAATTTATGGAGTTTATTAACTTATTTTTCATATGTGAAAATTTTATACATTTGACAGTAAATAAGTAAAAAATGCATTCTATCTTCAATAAGATGAAGAATCTATAAAAGTCTCTCATTCATAGTTTGAGACAAATCTTAAGATTGTTCTCAAACAATGAATTTCTTATATCACAGAATCATATTAATTCTAAATCAAATCAACATTAATAAAAGGAATTTCAGCAGTTTATTACAATTTATTACTTTTCAAATTCTGATTAAAATTAAGTATATTTTTATTAACACCTCTTTCATAGAGTGTGGTATGACAAATTTAACAATAATTTTAATTTTTAAAATAAAATTTGCTTTTGGAAAGGTTTACATGGAAGCACAGCAAAAGTAAATTAATTCCATAAGCTACAATACCTTTGCAAATTTGTGATAGCAGATTTAACTTTACATGAATTACACAATGAATTAACTTTTAGAATTTTACAGTTCAAGAACCTTAACATGAAATACTTTATAATATAGAAATTGCGATGGACACATTTTTATAACTGCAAAACATTAATTTTTTTTAAAAAGCTGACAATCTTTGAATTCTTATATCAATACACGAGACGTGTAGTTAAACTTTCATTTGGTAGAAAATAATTCAGCTACATTTTCTAATAAATATATGCTAAAGTAAAGATAAATAAAAATGCTTACAAATTTATATTAATATTACATTTTTACTATTAATACATATAAATTAATGAAAAAAGCAAAATAAAAGTATAGCATTACTTACATTTTTATTAACAATTTAAAATTAATAAAAAATAGCATAAAAATAAAGATTTTTAAGCATATTAAAATTAATCTTGTATTTTTGTTTAACTTTGTAAACAAGATACACTTCCTACAAATTATGAAAATCTTTTTGTGAAGGATTTAGAAGCTTCTTAGGAAAACTATTGAATATTTTCTTATTTAATTTTGTAAATGATTAGTATTGGCTTTAATTTAATTACTATGGAAAACATTTTTTCATTACCAAAATATTTTTATTGATCTGAATTGAAATACTAATATATTTCAGTACTAATCAATTTTTTACTTCACTTAAATTGAAAGGATAACAATTCTATTTTAAAAAAAATTTATGGAATGTTTGCAAAATCACACTGTTTTTATAAATCATTAGCCTAATTGAGATGAAAATCCCTAACATTTTGGATTTCCCATTGTTATACAAATCTTGTTTTCAAATGAAACTCCCAAATTACAATTGTATATTAATTGAAATTCCTTTGAATATTCAATATGGAAAAAACAAACTTTTTAATATTTTAAGGAAAATAAAATTTGGAGAATTTAAATGGCACAGATGTATTGTGTTTCTAACTGTCATGGCTACTACTTGTACATTTAAAAAAAAACTAAATTATAAATCAATAATAAAATAAATCAGATTAAATAATAAATAAATTTCAAAATCACAAAAATTAATACCATTTAGGAGATGATGATTATTATTTTTCAAGAAATACATTAAACAATAAATATTTTTTTTATTTTCTTTAAAGTTTTACACACAGCATGTACCTTAGGATCATAAGCAATCATGCTAAAAAAGGTATTAGTTCTGATTCTCTTGACAATTTAAAAACTTAGTATAATTTAAAAACACTTATAAGACCTTAATAAAATATCAGTCATAAGATTTTAATAGAAGTAAATTTTGTAACCATACTATGTTAGTCACTGTACATTTTTTGTTTCCTAGTCAAAATCTGTTTACATTATATTAGTCTTGCTTATATTTAGTTTGTTATATAGAATACTTATCAAATGAAAATGTCACAAAAATAAAAATTTAGCAAAAATGATACAAAAGGCTACTGTTTAAAGAAATAAAAATTTTCTAAAAGTTATTCACTGCTTTCAATGAATCAGCTTAAATTATAAGACTTGTTCTGTGGTTGATTGATATGAAGAAAATAATATAATAATTGTTAAGGTAGAAAAAGAATGACAGGTGTGGAGAGTAGAGATGTTTGAGATCTTTATATTTGAGTGGTGAGGCATAATTATGATATATGAAGTATTAGTTACTTATATTTAACAAAATAGTTTCACAATTAACAATTGCTAGTCCACAATTATTGATAAAAAGAAAAAATGACAACAAAAATAATTACTTAAATAAATGCTTGGCCCATACAATGCAGTGTACAGGTTCAGAAGGAGTATTTCTAATAGTACATCCTGGATATGTTTTTGGTGGTTTTCTTGGAAGACATTCAAAGCATTCAGACACTCTCTGCAATGAAATTTATCATATTAAAAGTAAAATAGTTTTAATATTTTAAAGGAAAAATGTTTTGACGCAATAAAAATTACAATTTTGCAAGTTCACATATGAAAGTACTTTGATATAAAATACAAAGTAAAATGTATGATAGCAAATATATATATATATATATATGTTTTTTAATTGCACTGTAAATACAGTATAAAATAATTACAATTATTAAATCATTACACAAAAATTTTTCTTTGAAAAAATTCTAATATTTGTGTATATTCCTATTCTCTTCTGTAACACAAAGATTACTTACAAAAATTTAAGTTTTAAAAATAAGAAATGGACGAAAAAAATCATGAACATTTTTTTCTATTCTATCTATTTTAATATAAGTCATAGGGGACATTTATATCCTTCATCAAGAATTAGATGTTATATATAAAATTTAGGAAGCAAATTATTTCCTAATTACAATACCTTCAAAATTTTTGTTTCAAAACGATATTTCATTGCTTTTCCTTTATAATTTTGTAGTTAATATTTAAAACATATTAATTTTTTACACTTTTATTTAATATGCAATCAACTAATATTCTTTGATTCAAATTTACAAGGAGTTGATTTAACTTAGTACATACAAATATACTAAAGAGGCAAAATTTTACTACCACTATAGTTATTGAACAAGTTTTACTGTTTAAATTGTGAAATGAATCTGTTATTTTTTAAAGAAAGATACAAAATAAGATTAATTAAATAAGTAAAACTTGTTTAATTCATCGTATTTTGTTTTTGCATTTTTTAAACGAAGATTAAGTAAAACAAAATAAGATTAATTGAACAAGTTTTTTTTTAGTTAATCAGCCTTAAAAAATACAGCGCATTTACTTCACAATTTCTAAAAGCTTGACACAGTGGACCAAGAAAGAAGGTGCTAGGTGTACTAAGAGTACCAAGCACATGTCACCCCTCCCCAACTAAGTAGAAAAGGAATTAAAAAGGTTTGGTGTTGGGTTAACACACGTTCAAGTCCAAGTACAGGAGTCTTCATTACATTAGTTATTACTTTTCCAGTTCCATTTCTTGTTTTTTTAATTTCATGCATGATTTTTGTGTTTAGCAATGTCTAAGTAAAATTATTTTTAATGCAAGAATTTAAAAACTTGTTACACAATTTAATTTATATTTCTTTTTCATTTATTTATTATTATATATTTACTTATTTATTATTATTATTATTTTTTTTTTTTGAAATTGGGCATGTATCATAACATTGTTATCAAGTAAACTTTCAGACAATTTCCTAAAATAGTCATCAGTAAATTAGTGAAACTACATTTTTGAATGGCCTATTTTGTTCATGCAGTGCAATTATAAAAGCAATAAAAAAGGCCGACTTATAAAAATTTTATACTTAATAACATCACATCAAATGATAAAGAAATACAAGTAGCACTTTAAAGTGAAGTGCAGTGCATCTTTGAACCTTTGTTGATACATTAAATAACTTATAATATATAAACTTGTATATATCCTGACTATAAAATGAAAGACTACAAAAGTTAAATAAAATTCATGAAATGTAGTTCTATATATAAAATGTATTCTTCTTTATATTACATACACTATTAGCATGACTATTTGAATAACACTGATCAACCTTGATGTTTAACATTTAATTAAGATTCAAAATCACAATTAAATAGTAAATTTTCAGAGAGAATTCATGTTATAAATGTATACAAACTTACATAATTAAATTTGGTTGAATTTGCCAAATTCTTTATAGATTTGAAAATTCCCAGTCAATGAAGCAACAAACATTTACAAAATAGTATTGTGATTGAAAAAAATTATAAGAGATTGCTTTGAAATTCATAGCTGAGACTAAGTTAGGAGTGTTAAGGAACCATAGCTTTAACAAAAAATAAAATTAGTCCCTTAAAATCATGGCAACTTTATTTTATCTATTAATTTTTACCTTCTTATAAACAGTTACTTGTCCAATATAACCTGCAGTTCCACTCTCAATAAGAGGCACATCAGCTGCCAAACACATTCTGTTAACATGACTACGAGCAGCTATACAAAATAAGAAGTTTATTTAAAAAATACTGAATGCTATAACAATAGTATTAAATATATCAAAACAATGTTCATTGGTGATAAAAACTAAAAATGTGATCCTCAATTTTCTTTTTAAAGATTAATACAAAAATATAAATGCACAATGCTTGTGTATAGATATAAAATATAAAACTAAACATACAAATTCTGCAGGGTTTTAAATTTATTTTTAATAAGTTTTCATAATTGGGAGGAGAATCATGGCCATAAACTGCATTTTCCACGGAAACTAATATTTTTTTATGTAATTAATGTTTTTCCTTTTAAAGATTATATATCATTTTGAAAAAATTTAAAAACAAGTTGTGTTAAACTCAAAAACAAATAAAAATTTTTTCATTTGTTCACCTATTGTATTTATTTACATTTTGTTAATATGAAAATTTTTTAAAATATTAAAATGAGACAATATGATTCCACATTTTTTAAACTTTTAAACATAACTTCAATTAGGACATAGTTCGCAATTTTTAATGATTAACCAATTATTCTTTTCAGTCATAAACATAAATAAATTAAGAATGTTTGGAGTAGAAATTAGAATCTAAAACAAAACCAGTTTCACGGGGTAAATCTTTAATAAATAATTTAAACCCTTTTCTCTGTTATATATCATTCTTTTTTTTTTTTTTTTTTTTTTTTTTTTATGTAGTTAAATCTTTACATTGTATGTCAGAAAAATTAATGAAGAATTTTACTTATATATAGTTTAGTATTATTTGATCCTATTTAAAATTATTACAGAAATTTTATGAATAGGGATCTGTTTTAAATGCGTCATAATAAACAAAAACTATAACTAAATATAGAAACTAATAATAAATTCTATATTTTTATAAAAAGAAAGTTTTGGTTAAACTCTCTCTTTCACATAACATTATTCATTGTATCATCCATAGTAGTCATAATAATACAAATAAAAATACATTCATTGTATTTTATACATTCAGTGATTAAGATACATTGGGTTTAATTTTTTCCAAAATGGAATAGAACAAAGAGGTTCATCAGTTGAAAATCCACAGAACATAAATAATTAATTACAGCAATAAAAAACTATTGTAGTTAAATTGAATATCATTAAACCGAAATGTCATATTAAAAAGCACTGACATTAAAATTTTTCAAGAATTTCAGATCAATAAATGAAATAGCAAAAATTTTATAAATATATTGAAAAAAAAAGTATAAATTTTATGATTAAGTAGAAAACTTTGAACATACCTATATTATCCAAAGCATTTGTTACAACAGTAAATTGTCGAAAGAACTCTGCATTAAAATGTGGACTGAAAAAGAGACACATAGTATTATAAAATTAGTTTGAATTATTTTATTAATACTATAAAAATACAGATGTGAAAATATTATTTTTTTTTACACAAGCAATTTTTTTTTAAATTTGGAATTTGCATGATATTATATATATTAAATAAATACATACATCTATATTTATTTGCAAGGATGAATTTCTGAGCTAGATACACCAAGTTTTACAAACCTTATTCACCTATGTCAAGAGAGTAATTTTCTGATATTTAACCCTACGTTTATCTAATGATTTTAAAGGGTTAACTGAGTTTTCTTCATCATGGCAAATTATGTTTGCTTGTTTCTCAATGACTGTAAAATGTTGTATTTCCATTATTAGCTTTTTATTCTAACTACATCTTTTCTCCTAATATTCTGAAACAACTTTTAAACTCATATTTACCAATAAATATTTACCACAAAATTCTACTCTCACTTGTTTTACATGAATTATTTTCTACTTATGAATATTTATTTCAAAACAAAGCATGCAACTTTAGATATTGTTCCTTATTCTAATTTATAATAATAAATTCATATAAATGGTAAATTTTTAATTTTACAGGACAAATCAATATAATATAAAGATGATTATTTGATTTGTTTTATTAATATAGAATCTTCTGTACCTTAAGTTATATTTGAATATAAAATTAATACATTTATTTAGAAACAAAAGTATTCAAAGATAGAAATATTCACGAAATTTGTATAAGACTTTATTTTCCAGGAGCATCCACAAATAACTTATACATATTCAAATTTATGCAGCAGAAATGATAATGCTTTTGATCTGCGATTTTATAAAGACATTTTATGAGTTTGTAAACTTTTATAAAACAGAATTTCATTGCAATAATGTCCTCGTATTTTAGGCAAATATATCAGAAAAAATTATAAGATATTACGATATTAATAGTAACTTCCCTATTTTTTTGATAGTTTTTTTTATCTTTCTAAAATGACAAATAAAAGCTATTATATCCCCACAAAATATGATCCTAGATGATGGATGGCAAGTTGCATCATAAATTTTTTATATTTGTGTTTCATTTCTCACATTGCAGCGCTACAAACTTTCACTTGTTTTTACATGAATTTTTTTCAAATCTATTTATGCATATTCAATTGTAAAGATTAATGCATATTTTCCCTAGAAACTGAAATGCATCTCTTCATGCTTCAGTAAATTAACAATCTTCCAGACTTTTACAGCATTTAATTAGAAAAAGATTAATATACAAATTGTAAAATTAAGTCAATTGAAGTTTTAAAAGTGATTGTTATTTGCTTTTCATTAGGCTACTTTTAGATTTTTCTTTTAAACATGATTTAACACTGTTTACTATGGGAACTAGGAAAAATCAAGTATTGTAATGACATTACATTAGAGAATACTGAAATGTTCTGTGTGCTGAATATTTTTATACTCCCATTATTTTAATATTTCAAATTCCTAATAAAGTATTAGGTTTGGATGTGTGTGTAGTGGCTCAGAATCCAATTTAAACTTTAGGTCCTGATTATTAGTCTTTATAAATAATGGTCAATAATGACAAATTAAACCTAATATAATAATGGCAGCAAATAAATAATATATGTTATTTGTTTATTTTAAATTAATAGTTATCAAATCTTACACATTATCAAAATTTTCTTTAAAAATGTAAACTATTTTGCTATGAAGCTAAGGAGTATATGTTTAAGTAGCAATTTCATTCATATTGACCCATTTCCCGAATTTATAACTATATTGATCTAATATTACAAACAAAGGTAGTCTTTTCAACTTAACCCATATTTTTTTATTTGTTTAGTTGAATTTCTTATCACACATTTTTATAATGCATTTTTAATTTACGCTGGTATGCAAGAATTGTTTTTGTTTTGTCAAAACTCAACGAGAAATCTGAGACACTACATTCAGGAAAACAAGAGAAAATATCTTGTAAATAAATTAAACCCATAATGACTGAAAAAGGCATAAAAATATTCTGCATATCTTCAATAATTAAAACAATATTGCGAACAACAATATAATGATAACAACATTAATAGTAATTCTATAGATATAATAGTACTCCTAAATGTGAACTGATCAATAAATCACATTCTCCACAGTCATCGGGCACCTTTAAGAAAAATGTTGGAATAAGAAGTAGTGGGGGAAAAAAAAAGAATCTTGTTGTTGAAAATTTGGATTCTAGAGTCTCTCTGGGTTGTATTTCTGAAAACTTATCTAATAATGCATTAAAACCTTCCAAACTTGAATTCAAAACACCTAAATTTAGAGGGATGGGGGAAAAACACTAGAATATTTAAAAAGAAAGCATGAAAATTTTCAAAAGCAAGCTATTATTTTAAGAAAAATTACCATGGATGATAAATTATTAGTAATGGTTTCCTATCTTAGGGGATTGCGAAATGCAAAAAGCTGTACATGATTGGAGAGGAATTTAGGTTTGAATGTTAAAAACCTGTGAATAGATTTTGTAAATGCAAGCTGCTCAGAAGTTGAAAATAATTCCTATGTCTGAAATTACTATCAAATGCAGAATTAAAGATATGGCAGAAGTCATTGGAAATCAGATAATGAAAATAGGTGAAAAATCATCATTAAAATCAATTTATTCAACACTAGTATTGTGGCCTATTAATAAAGTTCTCATAATTGGGTTACAATTATTAGTCTCATTTCTATTAACTAGATACATTTTACTTTTTTTTAGATGACAATTTTTTTATATAAATATATTTATAACTTAAAAAATCATATTAGTCATTCACGGTCTATAAATTATGAATTTACTTGTCCTTGAGGTCAAAAAGTTTGGCAACCACTGTCTTATAACATTATTTTGATCACTTTGAAACATTAAGTCCAGATCATTTTTCAATACAGACAAGCAAAAAGCAGTAACAAATATAATTTAATTGAGATAAAAGAAGGTAGTTTTAATAGAAGGAAAAGTACAAAAGATGCTAAACAAACATGGAACCACTGGAAGATTATTTAAGTAGTTAGAAAGAACAAAATCGCAATTTAAAAAGGATAATGAAGAGATAGATTCTTTAAGTTCAAAAAAGTTTCCAATGAATAAATACTTAATTGGTAGAATAGAACAGGTTTTTCAAGTTCACAACTCTAAATTAAGTGTTGTAAATGTTAGATTGATACAATTATAAAATGAAAAGTCAAAAGTTAAGCATAATTTAAGTAATAATAATTTTATATATAAAATGTACAATATATATATATATATATATATTGTACATTTTATATATTTTTATATATTTCATTTTATGGATTAAAATTAACATTAATTGTATTATAATATAAATTTATGTTATAATTTGGAAATTAATATTTCAACTTGGGGGAGTTACGTTAAGACCTGCATTATTATATAGATGGTGCTCTCATTTGCCGAAGTAGTTTTGAGGAGCATAGCTGTAACAATAGAAGGCGGCAGAAAGCCTTGCTGTCTGGTTTTCTATCTAAACAAAATCCATTAAAGATGGAATAAAAATGATTTGTCAAGATACAGTCCACTTAAATTTTTCAGTAGGATGCTCTTACAAGCATATTTCAGGTGTAAAGAGTAGAACTTTATATTTCTGTGTTTATAATGGAACTTTAGTCATAAGCGAGCTTTTAATTATTTGTGTTTTGTTTTTTTAACAAGCTCTATATATATAATACATATATATATACATATACTATACATATATATATAATATGTAGTAAATGTTCTGTTTCTAATTCCATTACATTAATTTAATGTTTATTTTCAATTCATAACATAACTAGACAGGATCCCTAAATTCTAATTGCACCTTTTTCTTTATTAAAATCTAAACAAAGAAAGCAAGCATCAGACAAAGTGCAAAGTATCTAAACAAAGAAAGCAAGCATCAGACAAAGTGCAAAGTATGAATTCATTCAATCAGATGCAAAATTATTCAAACAAACTGTAGCCAAGTGGGTGCATTCAGCTAATGCATGCATGTGTGAGTTAATGAGATCTTATAATTACACACAAATCATGCAAAAGAAATGGTGAACTTTTGTTTTAAGATTAATAAGAAATTATTAATCCATACAATTTTACTGTTTCGTAGTAAAAACTACATTTTAACCCAACCCATATATTGCATAGGCAAACCATATAAATTAGTACTATACATACATATTCCACCCCAAAGTTTCCAAATTGGCAAAAATTTCAAGGTTACAAGAACACTCATGACTGAAATGGTATTGCTTATTTTAGTTTAACTGATTTTATAATACTTAAATAAGAACAAAAACAATTGTTGGGGAAAAACAATGTAATTAACATAGGAAAAAAGTCATTTGGTACATATTTAAGAGAATTTTTTTATTTTAGAATTAAAGGACCTATAGGAGGTTTGCTTCTTGATTACATAAATTTTTTTAACAACTTCCCTATCACTATATATGGAATATCACACACACACACACACATATATATATATAATATACATATAATTACAATTTACTTACTTGGTTATAGAATCATGATAGGCAGTAATATCTGCATTTGGGTTAAATTTTAAAACGCTTTCCCTGGCAACCTGAAATAAATATGATAAAAGTCTGAAATATTAAATATTTTTCTCTCAAAATACAAAGAAATTATCAAAGTATAAAACACCAAGATTAGATTTATAAAATGTAAGCACTTGTTGGAAGAAAAATAATGAATTAAAAACCAGTCTTTATCATCTGATCCATAAAGGGTCCGTAATTTTTAAAATTATTAGAGAATATATTTATAATGAAAAAAAAATGAAAATACTGTATTCATAATAAAATTCACTAACAAAAGCAGTTTTATAATAATCTAAAATCATTTGCTATTACAGCAGAGATTCAATGAGGAATCTCTGCTATATACAGCAGAGGTGTATACAAATACCAATTAGGAAACCCAATATTTATTAAACATAAACAAGAAATATTTCCAAATTTAAACTTGCACTATTCTGGGGCCTACACACCTTCTAAGAAAGACATTATATAACAGGCTTTTCATCATATAGAAACAAAACTTCACAAGAATAGATTGCCATATAGGCAAGTCAAAAGTGTATTTTACGAACACAATCAGCAACATTTTTACTGGAACTCCATTATTATGCCATTACTTTTAAATTGAATATAAAGTAAACTATTACAGAAACACTATCAATACTTATCAATAGAATACACAAAATATATCAATACTAATATCTCACTTATTCATTTATAATTAAGAAAGTATATATATATTCACACATAAAAGCTAGCAAAAAAAGGGGGGGGGAAGAAATAAAACATTTTTTTCATAAAATAAAATATCTAAAGGGTCCCAATAACTAAAGGGTCTCAAGTAACTGTTTTAAGATCTTGCCTAATGAAAGCCACCTAGTGCAAGCATGCTTAAGAATTTTACAATTTTTGACATTACGCAGTAATTTAACTCTTAGTTCTTTCCTTTTAGCATTTCTTTTTATTAATAGAAAACATCTATCAAAATTTCACCTACAACTATAGGAAGAGCATTTGATCCCTTTTCTGCACATAAATGTACTAGGTGGCAAAAACAACCCATCACAAAAATTCATTTTTTGGTTTGAGAACTGCAGAAACACCATTCTTAATTCCTATCATTACAGGTGCATTATCTACACTCAGAGTTTGTCCCTTTTGGACCTTGCCCCAGAAAACCCAACCAACCACACTCAGAGCTATACAATTTTTCATAACAATGTTGTTTGAATGCAGTGTACCTAGCATCAAACTACCTCTATTTAAACCAGTTGAATTTCCAGATAAAACAATCACTATATGCAAAGTGTTTTCAATTTGGCTTTACTGAAAATTAAAATATGTAACCACAATAGGGTATAATTGTGAATCTAAGTCATTGCTGCCATCAGTAGAAACCGCAAATGCTGTATTGCAAAACATCTACTTGTGATTTTATTTTCCTTAACCATTTTTCAATTATGATAAGTTTTTGTTCTTTCAGAGCCATACTTTTTTGTAGTCTCACAGTTTCGATACATTTTGGAGCACAATTTGCCAGTTAGCTGACCATACAGCAACTACAACTGGCAAATTGTGCTCCAAAATGTAGTGAAAAGACACTCAGCATTTATGACTTCATTTGAACTTACTATAGCAGTAAAAAAAGTTCCAGTTTTCAAAGTTTTCCCTAATTTTTTTTTTTTTTTTTTTTTTTTTTTATATAAAATTGCAATGGCTTCTTGGAATTTAAACGATCCTTAATATCATTCTTACTAACATGAGCAATTTTAATATCAGTACCACACATACAGGGCAAAATACAAAAGTGATTCCTTTATAGGATTTTGCAATACAAGGAAATTCTTTAGTACATATAAAAAAACTTGATTGTACTGCTTCACTGTTTTTGCAATAACAAATAAAAAAAACAATACAAATTTAGAAATAAAATATTAATTTTAGTTAGCGATAATCAAAGTGAGTTTACAAATAACTTCTAAACAAAGAAATGCTGTTGAAATTAGATGTACTTAAACTTTCACTTAAAGTTTCGATAGCATTCTCTAAACAATGATTATATATAAATACCAATAACATGAAATTTTCCTATTTTTTTCCGTTAATCTGTACGACTTTCTGGCTTGACCGTAAGATAGTATAGTCTAAAATCTATACATTGTACAGCGAAACCATACAAGTTAGTAGTTGTGTTCATTGAACCAATTGAAACTACTCTTTTTACTCTTTCTTTTGAAAAATCCTTAAATTAGAATACAGGGTAATTTAAGCATTTCATTTAAAACATTGTTAATATTTTCACAAACAATGATTTTTAATAGAAAATTTTCAAAACAAATAATTTAATTTCATAAAAATAAAAATTTTTTGATTTTTTAGTGTATAAAAGATTAAAAGTATAGATAGTGAGGAAAAAATTTATAATTTATGTTGAAAAGTATTTTTCATGTTATATTATAGCACTTTTTATTATTTGTAAAAAAAATCTTAAAAATTATGAAATCATAGAAATTTTCATAATAATAATAATGAGTTTTAGAAGTTGGTAGATATAATAAAACTAATTTAATATAATGAAATTGCATTTATTTAGTAATTATTAAAACACAATACTCAGAGATTTATAAGGATTTTTTTTTTTAATTTTAAACCAGGTAATCATATGAATTGCAATGAAATCATTTAAATAACTATAAAATTATACCTGAACTAGATTTAGTTACTGAAACAGATTAAGCATACAATCATTTTAAACAAATTTAACATAAGAAAATTAAAACTTACAACAGCTTTTGGTCTCCCAATATGCTGCTTATGAAACAGAAATTGTCTGTTCAAATTACTCAATTCAATAGTGTCAAGATCAATCTGCAACAGAATAAAATGAAAATTAATGAAAGATATATTCAAATATACAATGTAATGAATATTTAAAAAAAAAACAAAAAAAAAAACAATAGAATTAATGCATCAGATTAGTCATCAAAGCATAAATTTAGGAACCACTGAATAATCAACTATTTTTAATTATATGAAACAAACAAGTTCCATAAAAATAATCTTTCAATCTCTGGCATACTTAAGTCAAATTTCATAAACTAATTAGAAATATATATTTCAACTAATTATTCACATGAAATAAATTTGAATAGAAATTACATGAATTATTAAAGTTTGAGATAAAGAAAATAAAAAAAAAAACCCCCCACAAATTTTTAAATTAAATACTATAAAATAAAAAAATAAAAAATAAGATTATATTTTAAAAGATGAATAATAATTTTAAATAGTAATTATCATTCATTAATAAGAAAAGAAAGATTCCATCAATGCAACATTGTTTAAGGAACTTCAAGAAAGTAGTCTATAAAAGGAATAATTGAATTTTAGATTTACACAGCAATTTTTCTTTTTTTCTTAAACTTCCTTTGAAACTAATAAAACTTTTTTTTAACAAAGAAAAAAAAAAGCTTAAAGTAAGATTAAAACACACACATTAAAGTTGTCATTTAGGGGGAAAAAACTTAAAATTTTTAAGTTTATGTGTAACTTGAGATTTTTTTTAAAAAAATTTTTTTTACCACAGACTATTCATTATTGGATAGCAAAGTAACATCTCCTTAGAACATCGTCTTAAATGATATAAAAAAAAATTTTTTTTTTTTAATCAAGGAAAGAAAAATACCTCATGATCATTTAAAAACACTTTTGGACAAAATTTAAAACTTTAAATAGAATTTTAAACTGCATAAGTGATTCTATGTCAAATTACCTGAAGTGAATAGCATGACCAACTGATTTTCATTAAACCATAAACTATTAATTACAAAAGGTACATATTAATGTCATATAATGTATGAAGAAATTTAAATTATTAACATCAGCTAAGCTTATTTGTGGATATTCTTTGAACATTGTGTTCTTAAACCTTAAAGTTTGCTGACGCCACAAAAATAGTATGGAAATGGCATTACCTACTGGTATTTATATTGACACAAGACACAGATACCTCTAGAAACTATTTCAAATAACCTGAAAAAATTCTGTGTTAAAGAGAACGCGGTTAGAAATTGAGATTGAGCACTTTTATGAAATATGAAAAATTTCAATTAAAAAAAGAATATATGTAAAAGACTTCTTAAAATGTGGATAACAATTATTTTAAAATTACACGACATATTTAAAATAATCATTTTAAGAAAAACTAAGTAAAAAAATTAAATAGGTTTTTTAAATTAGTCTTACTGCAATTTTTTATAAGTAGTTTAACTTGGATAACGTAAAAAAATTAATTCACATTTAAAACAATTGTGAATGGTGCCAAATTAAAATATAATGGCTTACTTTATTGAGGTCAAGAATATTACTAACATCAATATTGCATTAAAAATATACATTAATAAAAACAATTACATTATTTATGATAGTTATTTTTAGTAATTACAAAATATGAGTTTTTTAAAATTTTCCTGCTTTTAATAATTTAAAAAACTATTTCTGTCCTTCAATTTAGAAAATAATTTTTTTCTAATTTCTCACTGGCAAAAGCAGCAAAACTATGTTTTATTGCTTACTATTGTCTCACGTTTTGTCATGTAAAATGATAGCCCATCACAGCATACTATGAAATCATCTTTAGAAAATAAAAATCTTTAATAAATAAGATTTTACATTTGTAATATACTTTTGAGATTAATGTTTTGAATTAGCACAGAGAATCATTAAGAGTTTAATTCAAATTTATTTAAAGTTTCGGTGTATTTAACATATCATTTTCAATATTTAAATTATTGAACCAAAATATTGTTCATAAAAAAAGAATTCAAAGACACTTTCATCTTTAAATAATTAATAACTTATATTGAATTTTATAGATGCAAGTAAAAAATTATGTACTATTTAAGTTTTTAAATAAATTTTTAATATCCATTCATCTTTCATTTTTTTAACTAAAATTTATCTCAAGAATTAAAATTTTAATTCATTTCTCTCCAAAATTTTATCTATCCTAAATCTTTATATAATTTCTAAAAATAAACTGATTTTTACATTTTTTTAACTACTTCAAGATTCTAAAAAACATATTAATCAAATAATTTAATACATATAGAGTGAAAAACAAGATTAATTAAAATTCTATAAAATAATAATTGAAAAAAATTAAAAATAAAATATTTAGTTGAAATTTTTTAAACAAATTGCTGTACACATATTGTAAGTACATACACCTAGATGCACACCAAGCGAATAAATGAAATTTTTACTTAATTTTTTTTATACTTACATATTAATATCACCACAGCCTATTTTGATATTCAATTTATTTGCAAATTAGTTAGAACATGATATTGCACCCATATTTTTTTAATAGGAAAGAGAAAATATTTCAGTAAATCCAAATTCATTACCATCTCATACATATGAAATTGAAAATTAAAATAAGTTATAATGACAGTAATATGTTTTTTTATATTATGCAGTAGGTGAAAAATATGGAAGTGATATTGAATTTGCATTTTTTCAATTCTCCTACAAGTGACACAATTAGGTGAGAACTTTATTCGATTAAAATTGTAATTGTATGTTATTGTATTAATATAATTTATTGAATAGTATGTAAAAATACTAGACATATATGCATTTAGGTATGCTGGGAATTATGACTGCTAATTAGAAATTTAAGCTTTAATATAGATTTAGCTATATTACTTAGTTCTTTAAGGGGGCTAGATTGCAACATGAACATTTTTATGGTGCATATTACTATCAGGTAGATTAAGATCAGAGTATTCATAAAAATGTATGTTATTTACATTACTCATTTAGCTTTATTGCACAGTTGTCTATTGTGGTAGATAGCACATTTATACTGATTTTTTTTTCCAGGTAAGTACTATTACTTGGCTAATTAAAACCAATTTTCAGAAAATTGCATACTATTTATGTTAGTGATTAAGACAAGCTCTCTCCTACTCGAGACTGCATGAAAATTTGTTATTTTAAATTTGTTTTACAACAAATAGTCTTTGAGAAATTAGTTTCTAGTCATTGGTTTTGTAATACTTCAATGGTAAGTAATTATAATAGAGCAGTCATAATTTTTTTGTTTTATAACTAAAATAATGAAAAGTTGAAAGATGATTTTGAAAACCGTAAATTGCACAAGGTGAGATAATTCATGTTAGGGAGATAACTGCAGTGCTTGGTGCAAAAGTTTGAAATCACAGCAAGGCAATACCTGCTTGTAGGATTTTACTAAATTTTTAATAATGGCAACAAGGAAATTATTAGGTACTTATATACTATGACAACTGTCCTGGCAATATTTGGTAAATAAAATTCATTATTCAAATCTATGTTATTTGAGTTTTTTTTTTTTTTTCTTTTAAATTTAATGCTGGAAAATTTTATTTTGGAAATCCGAGCTTTATGAATATGCTTCATTATTTTGGAAGGAAATATAATGTGAAATAAACTTACATAAAAAAAATATCAAATAAATATTTTAGAAACATACAATTAAACTATAACAAGTAAACATCAACAAGATAACTTTTTTCCAGACAAAATTTATTAATAGAATTCCACAAAATCGATTTTCTTTGCTAACATGGGGGTTTGTTAGTGGTATGCATAGAAAGATCTGTTGCCAAGATTCATAGCGCTTTTAATGTTTTTTTTTTAGATTTTAAAAATAGTTCTATTAAAACAATTAATGTAAATAATAGCAATTATAAAATATGAATTGCTTTATTTTTTAAATTGTTTAATTAAAATATCTGTAAAATTAAGTATTTTTAAAAAACCTATATATTAAAACAAATATGAATTTAAATCACATGGTGTTTGCAATGAATTTTTTATTTTAAGTTTCTTAAGTAAAAATTTAACTTATTTTCATTACTTCAAATTATTCTTTTTTCTTGCCGATTATGTATAGGCATGTAGTAATTTCGAGAATATCGCGATTGAATTTTCAGGAGCAATAACATCTGTTATCTGACTAGTCCAGACAATTCTGCAAGTATCAATGATTAGGTGAGATATTTTTTGTTTTAATTAATATTGCTGTCTTATAAGTATTGTATGTATACATTTCGTATAGTTATTCAGAAAATAGTATTGTTGATCGTTTAGAAACTCTGGTATTTTTCAAAAAAAAAAAAGTAAATTTATGTTAAAAGATTAATTTTTATTGCTGCGTTTAAATTAGGATATCATTAATAACTTTTGCTAATTACTCATTAACTACGCCTTTTCATTGGTCGCTAATTAAGTTTCACTTTGAAATAGCGGTAGAATTTTCGCCATGGCATCGGCGTTTTTGAAAACGCGCGAAGCAGGGGACCTAAAGCACATTTTCACCGATATGAACTCTTACATTAGAAGTTAAAAATAAACATTTAGAAAGCTTTTTCACTATCGGTTAAGAGTAGTTTACAAAATACTTCTAAAAATAACGAACTATAAATTAAATTTAATAACTAAAACTAAATTAAAGCTGATATAAACTACAAAAAACAAGAATTCGCTGAATTAAATTTAGAAGTATATTTAAATTATTGCGATAGTAAAATTGCTTAATTTACTTATCTTTAAGATCACAAAGATAGAAATCAGAAACAAATGTAATAAAATTATTGTATTTTTTTCATAAACGAAATCGATACATCAGGATTTAAGTACGATTAAAAGTAAGAGCGATTTATTCAAATGAGAGAAATAAACTATCAATGTCATCGATTAAAAAATATTGATAAAAACATTTAATTCTTTGATTCTATCTAACAATATAAAGCTTTCACACTCGTGTGACTTAACCATAAAAGATCAAATAGCTATACTTACAACATGTATTTTTTCAAAACCAGTTAATACTAAATTTTTCAGTAATTCGCATCCGATTCCACCAGCTCCGACAACTAATACTTTGCAAGATCTTAATTTCTCAACAAGAGATTTGTCGCAATGTCCAAAAATTTGAACCGCCATTTTTAAATGAAACGATACAACAATGCTAACGCTTCTAAAGTGCTGCCAAACGCCAACGCGTTTTGCTAAAAAGACTTCTTAATGAAATCATTTCTTTTAACTTCAAATTTATTAATATAGAATTAAAATAATATTAAATATATTTTTATAGGGATTAAAATTATCAGCTATAAATAATTAGATTTTATTTGTTCATCTGCGATTAAAAAAATCTTTTTAAGAGAAATATGTAAGTTTTAGACAAAAAAATTATCACAGCTAGCATAAGCACGATACATTAAAGTATAAAGGAATAGTAACTAGTAAGTAAACGTTCGCTTTGACCCCTTAATGATAACTTTTAATTATTGTTTAAAATTTTCCTATCTATATTAATGTGACAAACATTATTTAAATATGTCTGATAAAATATCGAAATACAATTACCCATCATCGGAAACCGGTGGAGTTAAACCTTTAGCTATTCGAGGTATCTTTGAGAACGAGAAACAACGATTATCTGAAGAATTTACTGATGAAGAACGTAAATGGAGAAAACAGTGGCTGAAAGATCAAGAATTATCCCCTAAGGAACCACGACCTGAATCTGCTGAATGGATAAAAGAAACGAAAAATCCGATTCGCCGATTTTTGTCTAAGCCTTGGCAAGTTTTAGAGCACAAAATGAATCCAGTGTTTGGCGAATATTTTTCAAGCAATTTCCGGTTTATGGTTCCGAAACTTCTGGTTGGTATTGCAGTAACTTATTTTTCATGGTATTATCTCAAATATAACCAAAATGATTGGACTAGAGCATATGGTCCACATATTACTATGCCTAAGCCAATTGCTTTTCCAGGAGATAAAAATTTTCCAGTTAAGCGAGAACGCTTCAGCCCACAAGATTATGATGACCGTGGCTTCAAAAACAGAGAAGTGTTTCTAGATTAAATATCTGATTAATATTTAGTTTTTAAGTGTTAGTACACTTCTTGTTATGTTTAACAGACATCAGAATGATTAGCTGATATTTCTGAATAATAAAAATATTTCTAATCTATTGTATTCATCTTATCAGTCCTGTGTTAAACTACTTTTTTCGTCTTTTGTAACAAAAGAGTATTGTATGTAGAGTAAAATTAGTAATTTTTTTTCATTCATGTTTCTCATGGGGTTAATGGTTTTGTAGTTGATTTATAATCTTTAAAAAAAAGGAAGAAAATATTATTCTTGCAGATAATCCAAATTAAAACTATGTTGTACATGTGTGTTTGCATCACGACAGCCAATTTTCATTCAATTTTTCCACCTAGATTTTTCAATTACTGATATTGTTTAAATAAAATATGAGTTAGGATCTATTCTTTTTAGTTCTCCATTTATTATTTTAATTTGTCAATACTGTTAGCAAAATAGAAGAGCCAACTTTTTCTTCATAAATAAGTTATGTATATTTCTAATTAAAATTATTCTGCATTATTAATTATACTTTACATTTATTTCAATATTTAGTTATTCATAATCAAAATGTAAATACTATAATATTTTGTCCAATTGTGTAATATTTTATCAAAATTCTATAAGTTTCAGTTTTTAAGACTAAAAAAAATGTTTACTCTTTAAATCAAAAAGAGAACCATAAATTTTAATAAACAGGTTTTAATAATATTTAATTATCCATAAAACTTAACACAGTAAATTTCAATAAAAATATTTAAAGTGAACTTTTTTGTTTGAGGAATTCACAAAAAAATTTAAATAATGTATGATTATATCCACTGTTCAGAGCAATTGCCATATGAACAAAATTAGTTGAATTATTTTTGCTTCATAGTTTAGTCCTTAATATCAGCTCAAGATTTCCATGGAAGTTAATTTTGACTAAGAACTTCACATGGTTCACTGTTATCTAATGTAAGATTGAAATCAAACTATATATATATAGTGATTGGTTTTAGAAGTATATGTATAAAATTATGAAAAGATAAATTTGAATGCTTTGATTTTTTTAAATTATGTGAACTTTATATAATAAAGTTAATTTTTTGTCTTATAAATGAACAAGTTTAGAATATGTATATATTTTCTTATTGCTTAATTATCGAATGCATTTGCTATACATATATTAATTTTTATATCCATGTAAATTCCAATATGTAAGAAATCTTTTATACAGTTAGGTATCTTAATATTTAAGGTATCTGCTTATATTGAAAAGTTGATTTTTGACTATGTGTTTTTTCCCCTCCCCCAAAGCAAGTTTTGGTTTTACTATATGTCAAATAGAAATCAAGTTATAGGAATTTTAAAATATGTCATTATTTCAAAATGAAAGTGGTAGTTGTAGTTTCAAAGTGAAAGTGGTATTTTACTTTCTTTTGCTATTTTTTAATTTACATGCTTTTATATAACTTGCTGATTGAAGGCCATTAATATAAAGCTATTATTTGACTTGCACATTCAGAAAGAAGAGGCAATATCATCACTATCGCAAGCAAAATTGTCGCTCTAAAAATGATTTCCTGAAAACTTTGTTTTTCACAAAATTTCCAAACTATTAACATGGTATCTCAGTAAAAGCCTAAATAACTGTACGGGTTTGGGCTATTTCCAATTCTCGTGCCAAGCACTGCATGGTTATCTTGCCTACTTAAATTGCATCACTAAGCACAATATCCACCAAGTGCACGGATCATATTTGAACTTCAACTTTGCAATAGTATGCTATTTTAAATTTCAAATATCAAAATTTTGAGTATTTCATTATAATAACTTATTACAGAAGTGTTAAAATGCTAATTATTAGAATTTAATTTGACAAAATTACATAATAAAAACTAAATATCATGTAGTCTACAATGGGTAACAATCGGGCAATAAAACCGAATTTGTAACGTGAATAAAATGCATTTTTATGAAAACTCAAATTTAAATTAATTGTGCAGTGGCATCCACCTTTAAAAAAACATCAATGTAGTTAAGTCTACTGCTGCTGTTATAAAGGCAATAAAGCTAAATCTGTAATGTAAATGAAATGCATATTTATGAAAACTTGAATTTTAATTAATTGGGCTATAGTATTCACTTTATAAAAAAACCTTCAATGTAGTGGCAATTTAGCCCCAATTTAAACCAAGCAATAAAAATTAATTAATGTAAACATATATATTCTTTAAAAAAAACAAACTAGAGTTTCTAATTAAACAGCATTACTATTCTAAATAAATCTAAATATAAATAATGAAATAAATAATCAAAATAATAAGGGTAATAAAAAACAACTTAAATAACAAAGTATTGCATACAACAGCAGTGTTGAATAAATACATAAAGTAGTTTACCAAATCATTGTTTGCAGAATCATTGTCATTGGTTGGACAATAGGCAGATTCAATAGCTTGAAAGAATTTTACCATCATGTTCATGGAATGATTACATGATCATATGTACTTTGTGAAAAAAACAATATGAAAATTAATTTATCTTATGAACTTTCAATTTTTACTTAAACAAAATAAAAGTTTCACTGCAAATTAAATTTTAAAAACTTTGAATAAATTTCTAAACATAAACATTAAATCACCCACTGTAATCAAACAAAAATAAATTACTAATCAAATACTTCAACGGTTATTAGCACTCAAAATACATTTTGACATGCCAACAGTTTGGCACATTTTATCACCAGCATCTAGTCTTTAGCTGATATCTTAATGAGTAAGATATTTGTAGGAAACTTTTCCTATGTGCTTAAAGTGTTACTATCAGTGTAAAATTTTGAATGCGTTTGAAGAACTTTTTCATTTATACATATTTTTTAAAAAGAATGTTCAGTAAAATTTGGTATTCATATTGATGTATATTTTTAACCATATTTTCTTTATCACTAAGTGTTTTTCTTAGATTTTATTTCATTAAAAAAAACATTGTTATAAACCTTATGCCCAGATTAAATTAATATTGATGTATTACAATTTGCTTTAGAATATTAACTGTTTCATTAAAATTTGTTAGAAAATAATCAATCTCACAAAAAATATGCTATATGTAATTAAAATTTTGTCTAATTTTATGTTTTTGTATCATGATTTATCTAAAATCAAGATTAAAAATTAATTGTTTTCTCAAATGTAGGTAGATGCCTTAAATAAAGTGCAGATTGTGATCTTTTAAAGACAATATTTTCAATTAAGTGCTAATCATTAAGACATAAGTTCATTTAGTCATATCCGTATTATTCTATCATAGGATTGTTTTTTAGGGCCAATGCATAATTTAAAATGGTCTGAAATTCCTAACTTGAAAATAAGCGACCTTAAATGCCCTTATTTTTCAAAATAAAACTTAAAGCTCCTGAATTTTTTTATTACATATTTCTGAAGGTTTAATCTTACTACTTAAGTTTTTTTTTATTTTTATCTTAACTATTTAATTCTTTTACATAGAAGTTACTATTACAGTAAAAATTATTATATAAATTAATAATTATTTGGTGTAAAATGCCCTGAGATTTAATCGATTAATGGAAAATAATCTTAGAGAAAAGACAGAAAAAATTATCGTTCTTGATTTATTTATTGAAGAATTATCTCAAAAAAAAGAAGCAAAAATTGTTTAAGTATTTTTAGGTTTAAAGTACATTTTAACGGACACACCGGTTTGGGAACTTAAAGAAAAGATAAAAAAAAAAAAAGTATTGATGTGTTTATGCAGTTTTGTTAAGATTTTTTATATACTATGCCATTTAAACAATTTTAATTAAAACGCGAATTTTTTTTTTAAGATAGTGACATAGAATTTCAAAAAAGAAATAATTTCTTTATTAAGGTGCTGCAAGATTGATGACATTTTCTCTGCACAATATATGTAGAGCAAAATTTAACATTTCAAACATAGGCTTTCTTTAAATGCTTGTTTTTGAAGATTAAGCTAAGCATAAAAAAGTGATAAACTGTTATAGAAATCAAATTCTGTTTTCATTCAAATTACTGACACCATTCGAATCCTTGACATCAGCTGTAATGATCAGTAATAACTCAGGGTTACCCAAATCATACTATGAAGCTGATACTAATTTTTATAGCTATATTTTTTTCTCTACAACTGATTTAGCAAATATTTATTGTGATTCAATTAAAGCAAAAAATAAAGTCAATTATGTTATTAATTTTAGACTGATTCTTTATTTTAAAATTCTTTGATTTTGGTATATAGCCATTTCATGCTTGTCTTTCTTTTTGATGAAATAAAAATGAGTTAAGAAACATTTGCACTTCATATTGGTCAGACAAATAAGAAAGAAGTTTTATCTAAGTCATACGTACGAGAGTCTTACAAAGGCAACTTGTCAGAGCTATTGGTCGATAATATAAAGGGTCCTTACCAGGTCCCAGAATCGGAATCACTTCGCAATCGGCACAATCAATCGGCTTCACCCAAAGTGATGGAAATTTATTTTCAGTCCAGATCCTATTGAACAAAAGCAGTAAGTTCGATAGGGAGTCTGGACTTAAATATTGAATCCTGTAATAGCTGATTTCATAAGGTTCTGGACTCATGATCAAATGATGTGCATGAAATGTTCTAGTGGGCTTGTGGAAATAGGTAACCTGATCGGTATTGAGCAGACAGAAACAGTTGTCTGTTTTTCTAGGAAAGTTCTTAAAAACCTTTCTCAATGGTACAAATTAAAAAGGCCTTTATAACAAACAAATTTTTAAAAATATCACTGAGCGCCCGTGCGCTTTTTTTATATGTATTTTACAGGAAAAGCATGTTTTTAAATTGCCTTAAAAACTCTAGGAATTTTCGCCTTTCCAGTCATTGTTAATTCTATTTTGTGGTTTGATATATAATCACTGGAGGCTAGAATGGTCACTCTCTTTAATAACGGTCCCAGCATACGTTTATAAGCTGAGACTGATGCTTTAGTTCTATCAGCGGCTCTTACTCAATAACTTTTCATAAACAGGGATTATTTCCTCGCAATTAAATATTTGGTCTCTTGTTAAACTTTACCCTTCAATAAATATGGTTTTGATTTACTCTTAAATTGCTTCATTTCTTAAAAGTTCGATGACAGTTTTTCCCCACAAATGGATGGTCCAACTGATGGATTCCACATTTGACTTGACAGACTACGCTAGTTATAAAATCTGTATTTCCATCGTTAAATTCTTTAGGAAATTTAACGCCTTTCATTTTAAGATAGGTATATCCCTAAACTGGAGGAACGCCTTTATCCCTAAATTGGATTTACTAAATGGGAAACGTCTGATTTCATAATTATTTTATCTTTCAAGCCGATTTCTGAAATTCGTGAGGAACCTCATTCTCGTTATTCTAATCGTTTTCTCTTTTCAATATCCAAGAGTGTGACAACCATCGTCATAGTCATCATCGAACTTTTGCAGTGTTTTCCGTTTATCCAGTCTTTATTGCGTCAAGCTTGTCTTGCACTAATAAAACAATCTTTCCTTTTTTAATTTTTCCCAATCCCGATTGTTGATGAATAAGTATTAGATACCACAACTCACCTAAGAGACCAAGGTGATGAACAAGACACTCTTACTCTTTATGAAGTTGAAATTGCAATAAAGAAACTAAACAACAACAGTTCAGCTGCCCTGGGTTCCTGAATATTAATAAGCCTAAACTTATAGAAGAAATTTATAAAATTATCTCTAATGTCTGGATCTAATGCCCATTCAATGGGAGGAAGGCGCCATTTATAAAAAAGGAGGTAAATTTGAGAACTGCAGAGGAATCATCCTACGGCGTTTAAGGTTCTGACAAACATTTTGTACAAACGACTATCACAGAAAAAACTTGGAAATTATCAATGCGAATTTCAAAGAGGGAGATCAACCAGATCCACACAATCAGACAGATCCTTGAAAAAACAAAAGAATTTAATATTGATACTTACCATTTATTCATTGACTTTAAGGCAGCATATGATATCATTGATAGAGTAAAATTATATGATGCAATGTTTGAATTAGAAATACCCGAGAAATTAGTAAATCATACAAAAATGACTCTTAATAGAGTTAAATGTAAAATTAAACTTGGCGCCAACCTATCTAAATGTTTTTTTACAGAAAAAGGGCTGAAGCAGGAAGATTCCCTGTCATGCCTATTATTTAATATCGCAATGAAAAAAGCTATAAGAGACTTAGGTATTCAGACACGATCAACCATTTTTCAAAAATCTATACAAATTTTAGCATATGCAGTTGATATCGACATAATTGGCCGAACCCTTAAATCAGTAAGTGAAGTTTTTGCCGCACTCTAATCGGCAGCTTAAAATATTGGACTAAGAAAAAAAAACAAAGTTTATGGCAGTAACGCATAACAGACATGATGTACAACCATTGACAGTTGGAGATTACAGCTTTGAAAATGTTGAACAGTTCAAACATCTAGGCTCAATAATAGCAAAAAATAATGATATTAGGATTAAATATGTAAAAATAAATGTTGTTACGGACTGAGAAATCACTTTAAATCAAAACACTTGGGCATAAAAACCAAAATTAATCTTTATAAAACTTTAGTAAAGCAATAATTTTGTATGGAAGCGAGTGTTGGGCTATGAACAAATCTAAAGAAAATAAGCTATTAATATTTGAATGAAAAATACTAAGAAGTATATTTGGAGCGGTTAAAGAAAACGGAGTGTGGAGAATCCGTCATAATCATGAACTATACTCTAAATTCAGAGAGCCAAATATTGTGAAATCTATAAAGATCTATCAATTAAGATGGTTGGGACACATTTACAGATACAGTGATTTAAACCCAACAAAAGAAGTTACATTTCAAAAAGTTGATGGAAAAAGGAAAAGAGGTAGACCTATAACACCAGATGGATTGATATGGTGGAGAAAACGCTGAGTGAAATTGGAGTCTACCGGTGGAAATATTTGGCAGCGATTGGTTCCCGGTGGAAGACACTTTTAGAGACAGCTTGGCCTGCAGAAGGCTGTAGTGCTATAGAAGAAAAAAATACCACAACTTACTCGAAGAACTACTGTAAATAATTTTACTGCGCACTAAAGAAAGAGTTTACTAAACGAGATCACGTATACTTACTTATGCATGCAAGCTATTGGCCGGCAATTTTTTTTAACTATTTTTGTTGTAACTAATAACATAAAAATATATTAACGCTGCTGGTACGGCAAAATTCACAGTGCATACATAGGGTGATAAGTAAAGTTTTTTTTTTTTTGGGCTTTTGCCTCTCAAAAGTTTGATCGGAGGCCAATAATTTCTGTTGTAAAAATGTTTCTATTAAAGAGAAATTCCACATTAATTCATTTTTAGATTTAAAAATTCAATTTTGCAGAAATTTATAAAATTTAAATGTTTAAATGGTTTAAGTGTCCATATGATTATATTTATAAAAAAGTTTGTCCTTTCTCAGCAAATCTGAGAAACGTTTCATTCCTCTACGACAAAAAATTGCGAAAAATTTAGTTTCAAATTTTGCGACTATTTTTGCTTTCGTTAAAGTGTCGGTTACGGAATTAATTAATATATTTTTAGTCCTTACAAAAATATCCTTTTGCAGCATGGATGTACGCTTATTGTTTTCCAGATTCTTCACATGCGAGTGATCAAACTATACAAATGTTGAATCAGGAAAACTGAAGGTATTCTTAATAGTTTTTGTGTTAGGGAAGCCCTTGGAATGAAGTGCCGGAAGATGCTTTGGCATATGCCTAACCAATTCCACTTACCAATAAACTTGAAATTAGCAGGTTGTGCTGTTCAGTATAAGCATTTTTCTAGCAAATATTACATACTGAAGGAAACCTTCCCTGTCAAATACTGCAGCAAAATCTACTACCACTGGATAATAACCTCTGATTTGATTGGTGCAATTAAGCACGATGAGTATGATAGATTTTCTACTCATTGTGTAGAAAATCTATATGATACTTTAAATGTTTTGTGAAATATTTTATGGACTGAGGAAGAAGTATTTCAACGCACCGAAGAAAATTTGCCAGGGGGGGGGGGGTCAGTCACACACCCAGTTCGATAGACAACCAACGTGTACTATTAGCAATAACCGTTTAATCGGATCCGTTATTCATGAAGGAACATGAATGGGACATAGAGGTGTCCAATTTTTAGAAAACAGAATCTCAGAGTTTATAGAACACATTACCCTGGCTTTACTGCCTCAATTGAGTTTTCAGTGTGACGGGTCCCCTTCTCATGAAGTAGTAGGAGTGAAACATTTACTCGAAAAATATTTTGGTAAAAGCTCCAGAGGATATAGTAGCAATATCGAATATCCTTCAAAATCACTATTCATAAGTTTATATTCAAAAGTCCATAGTCATAAGTTTATTAAACTTTTGTCACTGTATTTGTGATGGGTGCAGAAACAGAAACATGTTGAGGAACAAAGCTTACAGCAGCGAAGCTGCTTTTACTTCTTCATCTTGATGTATTAAATCGGACAGTAAGGAAATGAAATAGGTAGGAGGAGTCTGATAGCTATGAGCGATGGGTGCAATAACGTAGCATCTTTCATCTACATACATGAAAAGCTGTGCTCACAGTTACAAATGCAGCCAATAATAACACACACACACACACACACACATATATATATATATATGTATATAATAGCAGCCAATGATAACCTAATGGCATATATATTACTCTGAGGTAACATTTTTCTCTTTTTTTGAGACAACAAACTACAACGATCTCTTTTCATCTTATTTGTAATTTTTTGTTAACAATAGTCTGTTTTAGTTTTATATCAATAAATTGTATGAAAAAGATTATATTTAACGCTAAAATTTTATATATTAAATAATAGTCTACTATAGTCTTTTAATGTGTTGCTAATTTTGTTGTGTACCTTATTTTCCTACATATAATCCGCCGATTATATGTTAAAAAATTTTGAATTTTGTTATGCGTATTATACGCCGCCAAAGATAATCTGATAAAAAAATATTCTCCATCAGAAAAGCTTCCAAGAAAGTTTTGAAAAAAAAGGCCATTTATGTTTCATAATATAGATAAATAGTGGCGCTACGACGTGGTTAACTTATTTCAGCTGTAATCGACTTTGTATAATTACGTTCAAGAACGAATTCGGATGCTCAGAAAGATATTAATTACAGTTGCAATTTGCAAACGTCATTTCGAATTTTGTCTTGACGTGAGCTGTTTCGTTTTGGAAATATTCAAATTCGTATATCATCATATGGAAGCTAAAATGTTTAATTTACACAGCAAATTTTTAATTAAAAGCTATAAGGAAGGCAATTAAAAAAAATGGCGATAAACATGTTAATGTAAACTGAAAGACAAAGTATGAGCGGTACAAAGAAAAATGTATCCAATGCGCAGTTTGAATATAGTTAATTTCTTTCATTTAATTACAAACGAAACAAATATTCTTCATTTTTAAAATATATTTAACCTCGTTTTAAAAGTTATTAGAAACCAATAAATTGATAAGTTTTACTAAAATCTTCTTTAAATTATCGCTTTTGATTCGATGTCTTGCTTTCATCTATTTATTGTACTTTGTGGTGAAGTAGATGTGAGATAATTTTCATAATAAATGTTTTTTTATGTATAATTTATTTCATTTTTAATCATACCTTGTACTTTTTATTTTATGTGAGACCCATGTGATTTTATGTGAGACAGTGTATATTTCCAACTATTCGCCGAAAAATTTGCTCCTGATTATAATCCGCTGCTCTTTTTTTTTTTTTTTTTTTTTTTTTTTCCCTTTTACTCGTATCAAGGTCTTGCGTATATAACACCGCTGCGAATTATATACAGGAAAATCAGTATTTTGTAATTCATTTTCAAACTAAAGTGCAATAGTTTTGGAGGTCTTAGAGTATTCATTTCGCAAGTTATGATATTCTCATCAACAGAAAAAATAAAAACTGCTGAATTTTATTATTTGTAATTTTATTTCAATTTTAATTACAAGTTAACTTTTCTATGTATTAACTTCTTAGTGCACTAGCATCAATTTCCAGTATAACATGTATTTTTTAACGAGGCTACAAATAAACATCACGCATGAATGGGAAACCCTTTTTTTTTTCACCAAAAGGCTGTTTCCCAAGGATTTTTTATACATAAAGTCTAGATTTATATTAATTAATTAATCTCTTAAAGAAGAAAAAGTCGCAAACTTTGACACTAAGCTTATCTTTTGTCGTAGAGAAATGAAACTAAGGAAAGTTTCATTTCTTGAATTGTTAGACTTGTTAAAAAAAAGGGGGCATATATTTTTAAATATATTCATAAGCACTCGGGAAGCATATAAAAATTTAGATTTTACAATTTATGCAAAATTATATTTTTAAATTTAAAAATGACATAACTTAAAATTTTCCTTTATTAGAACATTTTTGCAATAGAACCATGCTTCCTTGCAATAGAGTATTTTTTCAATAGATTTTTGAAAGAAAAAAAATAGAAAATATTTATTCAAATTAAAAAAAAAAAATCTGACAATCACATAGATAAAATTATTTCTAATCACAAACAAAAAATAAAATTTATCGAACGAAAATGAAAGTAAACCGGGAAATCTATTGATACTTGCTGATAACATGTCAAAAAATATATCTTATCATTTTCCCCTTTTGTAGCTTCTATAATGCTCTACTGATCAAAACAAGAGCATTCCTAAACTGGATTGAAATGCTTACTTGTAAAATTCTAGTCGTGTGCTTATTAGCACAATTCTTATTTTTAACTGTATGTGCTCAATATAGTTATGATTGCGCAGACGATTTTTGTTCCAAGCGTTCATGCCCTCTGGAAAACTGTAAAATTGGAAGCCGCCTGGTTAAAAATGCTACTCAGTGCGGATGCTGCCATGTTTGTATTGATCAGCTACGTATGTATCAATCAATCAATTACTAATGAATTCAAATATTTGTTATTAGTGCATTTCGCTTTATGTTAAGGATATCTAGTTATACACGTAAAAAGTGAGACATATGTGTATCACAGTTAGCTAGTTATTGAATAAGTGACTTTCAACTTCTTATTGTATATATATAAAATCAAAATAGTAAATAGGAGTGAATTTTTCACTCCTATTTACTATTTTGTAAATATTTTGTATTTTGTAAATCAAAGTAAATAGGAGTGAATTTTTCATATTCTTCAACTTAGAAGCTTGCGAGTTGTTTTATTGGGCGAATGGATACAAAGTACACCATGGAAACTGTTCACGCACTTTTCTATGTGAATGGCATGGTAAAATGTATGACATCAGCAAAGAAGAGTCCATCATATTTGAACTCTGACAAAGAATCCCTTTGCTGCTGGTATATATATATATATATATATATATATATATATATATATTTATTTATTTATTTATTTAAATATATGTTCACATTAACAATTTTATTATTTTAATTTTAACTAGGTTAATTATTGCAAATTTATTTGATTGTTTATTTAAAATAACTTGAAACTTATTAATATTTTTAAACTACAAACGTGATTGCATTCGTGTTCAGGGCTCATTATTCCAGATGTTTTTAATTATTATTCATTAATTAATAATTGAATCTGTGCTTAAAATATATTTAAATTTTGAAATAATACTTGATTCTTTAAATAGTTGAAATATCCCTGTCATTTCTTGGTATAGGTCTCGATTGTAAGCGCTGTACATTTTAATTGAATGTTATCCTTCGAATTTTAAAATTGTCCCTTAGATTTTCTTGAGTTCTGAACCATCAAAGCTATCTGGAGAGAGAGAGAGAATCTTACCTGTGTTGAATATAACTGTTCACTCGGGTTCACTGTTTAGAACTATTGTGAAAAATATTTTTTTTTAAAAAATTAAGGTTTTAATTTACTGCCGTTAGATGGCGACAGCAATTGATGATCTGTTCGACTTGCTTATGTTGTGTTTTCAGTAGTAAATTTTTAAATGTCTGAAACATATAAACGTAAAAGTTCTTTGAAACTGAAATTTTATTCTTTAAATTGATGAAATGAACCGTTTATTTTGAAAGTGGCCTAAACCCATTTTTCAATTTTTTCCGGATACCGTGGTTACATGTACAACTTCATGTTATTTATCAAAAAAAAAAAAAAAAAAAAAAAAAAAAAAAAAATTAAAGTAACACCCTTAGATACACTTAAACAATATGACTCATAAGTATCCTATACGTATATTTCTAAATTCATTGAAACGCAAACGCTTAAATATCTCGATTTGACGATAAATGGAGTTCAGCCACTTTCAAAATAAACGGCTCAAATATTCTAGATAAAATATTCTGTTTCAATAATTTCTAGAAATCTGTTTCAGTAATTTCTTCTGTACTTGTAGCAATAGCAAACAGCATCATTTAAATCAACAGAAGAAAGTTAAGGAAATGAATAAAAAAGAATTAAGTACCTCTCATGAAATGTATTTTTAATTTAAAATAAATATTCGTTTGATAGAAACATTTCCCCAGTAATTGTATATTTATATGCAAGTGGTTAAGAAATTTTCACACACATATTTTCTCTATATCAAATATATGATAAAATATATTAGAATTTAATTATGCTTTAATTATGAAGAATTAATTATGCTTTAATAATGTAGAGTTTAATTATGCTCGTCATTTTGAATCATGGTCTGGTGACGGTGCAGGCCTTCTCTTCTCGGATGGATTTAAATGGGGAGACGCCACTCCAGTGAAAGGACTTTAGATATCACAATTTAACGAGGGAGGACCGTGGTGGCCTCGTTTATTGGATTTTCATTATCAGGAGGCAGGGAGTTCAAATCCCGGTTTAACCGAAGATCTCTCATGTACTCTAAAGGTGGCTGTGGCACTTCAAATATGTCGTGATTGCAATGTCCTCTAACTGAAATGATACCTCATAATTGTTGTCAGGTCAAATATTTGGGAGTCTTCTGCTTGATAACCAATTCTAAATTATGAAAACTCCCCACCGGGATGCTTTCATCTAACTGGTAGAGCCCAACTCAGGATTAGGTACAGGGAAGCTTAGAACAGGGAAGGTAGAACAAATGAAAGTGGGTGTGTCCCCAGGGCTGGCGCTAGGGGTGGGCAAGCTGGGCCCCTGCCCGGGGCGGCAACCTTAGAGGGCGGCAAATTGGCCCTAAAATTAAATTTCTCAAACTTTTAAACATTTTCTCTTTCTAAAATAATTGAGTTTTGACCCATGATATACTAAACTTTTTTGTTTAAAATGAATCACATTTTTATCCATTAAGATATTTGGAATCAAACCCCTAACACCCTGTATATATACAGGGTGTTTTTTAAACGTACAGCAAAAATTTGTTTCTTTTTGGTTCTACTTTAAGTTCCCTATCTATTGGAGTTTTTAAAGATTGGAAGCACCTCGCTAAGACTTTAAATCAACATGAAACCTCTAAAAAATATATCGAAAGTCAAAAGTCTTAGATTGAATTAAGTCATAGAATACAGTACTCTAAAACGATTGACAGTCATTCACAAAGACTTATTACCACAGAAATAAATTATTGGGGCGAGGTGCTTCTACGAATTGTTTCAACAATAAAAATGCTTGTTCAAAATTGTTTAGCCCTCCGAGGTTCAAGTGACAAACTTTACGATTTCGGTAACGGTAATTTTTTACAAATTATTCAATTACTTGCTCAGTTTGATCCAGTAATGGAAGAGCATATCCACAGAGTGCTTAAAAAAGAAGAAGCTAAATTAAAATAAATTGATTATTCTTTTAGCTGAAAATATAACATCTCATATTATTACTGATATTAGAAAAGCTAAATATTATTCAATAATTCTAGATTGCACTCCTGATATCAGCAAGATCGAGCAAATGACAGTTTTAGTAAGGTATGTATCCGTTGACAAGTCCAATCCCAAGGAGGTTTCCATTAAAATTAATGAAAGCTTTTTAGGCTTTCTTCCGGTTGAAAGATCGACTGGATATAAACTTCTAGCTCTAATACTTAAAAGACTTGAAACATTGGGATTGAATTTGCAGGATATCAAGGGTCAGGCTTACGATAATGGGACCAACATGAGAGACAGTAAATCGGGAGTACAATCTAGAATAAATGCGTTAAATCCAAGTGCCTTTTACCTTCCATGTAACAGTCACTCATTAAACTTGGTAGTTAATGACGTGGCAAAAGCATCCTTCGAAGCCACCAATTTTTTTAATATAGTACAAAATTTCCTCATCAACTCTTCGATGGACCATATTATTAAAATATGTTTCCGGACTTACTTTGAAACCATTAAGTGATACTCGTTAGGAAAGCCGAATAGATGCATTAAAACCACTAAGGTTTCAATTAGGAGGGATATACGATGCTTTACTTGCTGTTTGTTATAACTCGGAGGTTGACAACTCTATAAGAGTTGAGGCTTCTGGACTATTGTGTTAAACAATTTAAATTCTTATGCTGCATTGTAAATTGGTACAAAATCTTAAATTGTATCAATCCTATAAGTAAGTTCTTGCAGACAAAAGACTATGATTTACCATCTGCTATGGAGCTCTTGAAAATTTGTAAAGATTTTTTCAAGGATCTTAGATCGGACAGAGCCTTTAATGAAATGCTTTGCGATGCTCGAGAACTAGCAGACGAAATTGACATACCAGCTAATTTTGAGCTCACCAAGCCACGTCATAGAGTTCGAAGAAGGAATGTTAATTTCGACTATGAGGCAAAAGATGATCCAATAGAAGATCCTGCTTTGAAATATAAGGCAGAATTTTATTTATTTACATTAGATAAAGCCATCAATGCACTCAAATCCAGGTTTGATTTGATCAGTACCCACAGCAACTATTTCCAATTTTTTAAAAACATTTCTGATTTAAAAGATATTCCTCAAAACGACATATAAAGTATTGTAAAGATTTAGAAACAGTGTTGACTGATGGGAATTCATCCGATATAAACGAGCTTGACTTGGCAGACGAGATAGTAGCTGTTTTGGCTTTGCTAAACAAAAAAGAAAGTCCAGTTGAGATTTTAAAATTCATATCGAACCTGGATTTTGCTCCCAATCTTGGTATAGTTTTAAGAATATTGCTGACTCTCCCAATAAGTGTGGGAAGTGGAGAAAAGAGTTTCTCCAAATTAAAATTAATTAAAAATTTTTTACGCTCCACAACTACCGAGGATCGACTAAACGGCTTTACAACAATAGCCGCCGAACATGACCTGGCTGAAAAAATTAATGTTAAAGAAATTATAAAACAATTTTCCGAATTAAAAGTGAGAAAAAAACAATTTTAATTTCAACTCTCGGATTAAATGTATTTTTAATATGTAATAAAGTTTTAATATTTAGTGGTTTTATAATTTGTTTTACTTTTTTAAATATATGTTCTGTATTTTATAATTATGCACCAGAAATGACTCTTTCCATTTTTTCTGTGCAATCCTAATTTTAATTTAGTGCCAAAAACATAAACAAATAAACTAGTATTATTTTGATAATCAAAACTTCAACATAGCGGATGATTGCAATTCTTTTACTCGTTTTATTTTACCATTAATTGTGGAAAGGTTTTAATTTATCTCTTTTAATTTTTGTTATAAAGGGGCGGCATTTTACCTCTTTGCCGGGGCGGCGAAGCTGCTAGCGCTGTCCCTGGTGTCCCCAAGCTACGGAGTTCCATCAGCACAATTAGGACGAATGATATCACCCTACCAGCTTGAGAAAAGTGATGTTTCACTTTACTGATCTTCCGGGAAGCACCATGAAACTACTGGGCTCAGTAGTTTCACAACACCTGTAGGATCAAAATTAGAAACGTGAATGTTTTAATGAATAAGAATTCATTAAAACATTTTTCCTTTATTCCGTTATTTCTTTAATCATTGAATCTAAAATACATTCTTCTTATTAGAGGCAATGATAGAAGAAATAAAAATATTCAAACTACAGAAAGTATTTAGTTTGTGTTAGGGTAACATTTTCCCAAATGGCGACGCATTTTGGTTACTCTCTTTTAGTTAATTGTTGAAAATGAAGAAATCTTTAAAATTTTTGTAATAATAATTTGCTTCGGACAGTTTTGATAAATAGATTAAAAACTGTTGTAAAGTTATTTAAAGAAATGAAATAAATAAAATTTTAAACTTAAGATTGTGAATTATATCTTTTTAGAATTCTCGATTTAAAATAATTGTTTATTTTCGCCTTGACATCGAAAAAATGTAGATTAGTAATCTTTTATTTACTTTTCATCTTAACGTCAACGAGGTTGATTGTTCTTACGAAACGAAAATTTATTTTCCAAAAGCATTATTGAAAATAAAGATAGCACTATTCCAGAGACATGGATTTTAAAACTTTCAAGACTGGAAAAATAATTTATTTTCATAGTATTTTAAGTGTGCCAACCACAAAACACTTTGAATTGAAACAGGAACTAGTCTAATTAACTTTTTAAATACTTTATTTGCACTAAATAGAAATAATTAAAATTTTAATAAAAACATTACTGATACTTTGCCGCATGCTCTGTCTAGTAGTCAGCGTGCTTGACTGCGAATAGGGAGATCCTGGTTCCGGGCATAGATGTACTTTTTCTCTCTCCTGTCTTTGCCTTTTCTTTGCGTGAATGGTTGCCTACCCTATAAACTAGTTCCTATGGCTTGTGTGTTTAATTATATAAAATAAATCATTTGGAGTTATCCTCTTCAATGTAATCTACAAGCATATTAGCTTGGAGCTCCAAAAATGTCCGTCATAACCTACAGATACCTTTCTTTTAAGTTACAGTTGTGATCAGTTATCTAAGCAGAATTAATTAATTTCATATCGCCGCTGAAAGACGAAAAGAGATTTGATCATGGTAACATATGTAGTTTAGAGCAGCTATTGGATTAAATCCTTCAACGAGCACAATTGTTTCGATGTTTGATAAATAAAAATTAACTAGAAATAAAAAAAGGAAAATTAGAAAAAGAATAAAAAATTTCATTCCTCTATTAATTTTTAAGAGTAGTAATTATTGAGTGGTACAAATATTTCCTTAATAAAATATGATTATATTTGTATTTTATTTCCAAAATTTTCGGACACATATTTAAAAATTGATAATTTATAAATTGTCTATATATATATTGAATTTTTTTATTCTTTTTCTAATTTTTCTTTTTTCATTTCTAGTTAATTTTTATTTATTAA
>JAPDSC010123293.1:57834-95443 GCA_026290005.1 Latrodectus geometricus | reverse complement strand
ATATATATATATATATATAGCTTCTATGCCGCAGATTAACATTTAAGATTGGTCGTTGTCTTCAATAGAGAGACTATGTGTTGTTTTGCGGAGCTCCAGAACAAAAGTTCAATCTCCTTTAGGATAAGTGTACCTGAAAAACTAGTAAAAAAAGATTAATAAATTTGAGATAGAAATAATTTATTAGTCATGATAAATGTATTCCTGAAATGATAAAAGAAAAGAGAGGGAAGAAAAAAAATGAAAGCAAAAAAATATTGATTTTATAAAATAAAATTACATAAATTAAAATTTACTTAAAAAGTGTTTATACGACCCGATGTTCGTATTGTTGTCTCACAAATCTCTGCAAGTTTGCTTGTGTTGTGTCAACTAAGTGTGGGGCCGTACAACAGTCCGTTAGGGCAGTGGTGTGCTAATTTCTTTTTACCGGAACGCGTATATATAATTATATAGACAGGGCCGATCCTGGGTAGGCAGCCGGTCTGTGCGGTCTCATGTCCCAACTTTAACGACGGGGGGGGAGAGATTTCCCCCAATTTTCGCCTGTCACCAGCCCTATATATAGCATAAAAAGGAAAGGAAACGAAAATCATTACGAAACCCATTTTGTGTATATATATATGTTTATTACAATAATAGGAACGTTTAATAAAAATTAGTTGACAAATTATAAAATACGCATAGTAGATACTCAAACAATATTGCATAAATATTTTTAACTATACATGAAAACACTAATGACTTTTATAAAATATTCCAAATAGGATTATGTTCACACTTTTTAATCGACACTTTGACTTAGGTAGCGTGCATAGAATATTTTGCTAACAGTAGTACTTATTAATCTTATTATTACATTGTATTGGTTCAGGTTCGGTTCAAATCCTTGTTTATAATAATACTTATAAAAATTCGTCAAAAATTAGAAAAAAAAAATCAGCAATTCTTTTTAATTTTTTTTTCAATACGTCCGCCAATTCTCGTTATCAGAAATCATATTTAGTTCCGGAACGGGTTCCTGTCCAAAAAGGAAGTACCGGAACGACGTTCCGGAACGTTCCGGCTCGACAACACCACTGCGTTAGGGCCTAACCGCGAATAGTACGATCTTAGTACTGTTCGCGATCTATTTTGATTTGCTGCATTATAAACGTTGTTGAGCGGTATCTTGGCTATTTCCAAATTTTTTATCTTTGGAAAGTTACTGTAGAAATTTGGGTTTATCTGAAAGAAGTAACTAAAGATATTAGTGGCACAGAGGTCACGCATGATAGTTTCATTTCTGAAGTACCGTGGTGCCTTAGAAATTATCCTTGAAGTTTTATTTTGGATGGTTTGGAGCTTCTTAATATGATTGTCAGCTGCTCCGCCAAAACTTTTTTAGGGGTAGCTGTATAAAAATACTTTGTTTGACCTGTATAAAAATACTTTATTTTTTTAAATTTAATTCTGACTTATATCCTAACATAGGGTATGAAACTGCCTGCGCTGCCCTAAATTTTTTTTAATTATTTTTGTAAAATGGAATTTATAGGTTAGCCTTTTATGTAATGTTAATCCTAGGTACACTGTAAGGCCAAATTAGTTTCTTAAGGACAACGAACAGAATAAAAAATACAATTTAAAAGAGTGTTTTCAGAAGATAGAAGTTCAAGTATCATTTTATGGGTGAAGTTACAGTTAAAAGTGAAAAAGTTAAAAGTGTGAGTGTATATATTTGTTTCACTTTAAGTTAATTAATAATTTTACCATCAAATTATTTATGATCAAACACACTGAATTCAAAACATTAAATAAACTCTTTGATCATAAAAATCAACATTTATTCCTCCACTTGGTAACATTCAATTAAAGATTTAGAGCATTAGCAGCATCAATCAGAGCATTTAAAATATTTCAAAACTACAGATGGTAAAAAGTTAAATGTGATGAATTTTAATCTTTCATTAAATAAAAAATTTTATAAACAAAAATTTCTATAAACTTTATTCAATAATTTCTAGTATTGCAGCTATTACGATGCACAGATATTTATATACTGCCTTATATTCTATGACTGCTGCTTAATTTGATACGTAAATATTTCCTTTCAGAAAAAGGAGAAAAATGTAAAACTCGAGAATTAGGATTTATACCTCGACAAGAGTGTGGATCTGGTCTGGTATGTGACAAGAGAACTTTGACATGTGTATCTGGTGAGAATATAGAGTTTGTTGTTCTTTTGAGGTATTTGTTTTACATGTATAAATAACCAAGTCCCGCATCCTTGCAAATATCCAATAAAAATTCTGATTTCTGTTACTGACCTTAAATAATACAAGATTAGCATAAATGATTATTTCATTGTTTGTGTATTTTTTGGTTTATTAAAATTTTACAATTCACATTCTAAACGAAAGTTATTCTAATGTTTTCTATTATATGATAAACTACACAGTGTATGCATCTTAAGAATCGAAACTATTTGACAATTTTAATGTTTTAACGAAAATATTTAAATTTTGAATTTATCTAAATAAAACAAAACAACTGAATTTTTTTAACTTTGAGACCGGAGTTTTTGAATTTGATTATTGAAATCAAATATTTATTTTGAAATACTTTTTATTGTGTATGTTTGAATTAAAAATAATTTTGATTTTGACATAATTTACTTTTTATTAGGTAAATGAAAATATTTGGCATTTTAACATTTAATTTTCATTTAAAAATTTGCTTAGTAAAACTTTAACAATCGAAAATATTTTTCAAAGTATATAAGATTGAATCTAATTGGAAATTTTATAAGTTTCGATCTGCCGAAAGTGTACAGTCTGTAAAAGTACGTGTTGACACGGTTTAAGAACATTTAATCTTAACTTTAATGGCTTTAATATCCTTTTTTATAATAACTAGGTAGTTCAGCTTCTAGAAAAGGAGTGGTAAGCCTTACATAAGACACACATATCTTTTGCAGTACATGTCCAGATGTCGTGACCAACTGCTGTGCAACGAGCGCAAGTCAGCTTTCCCCTGCAAGCTTCTTTGGAGTGACCAAATCGCTGACACTTTAAACATGGTACAGATTTCGAATGAATGGTCTAACGGGTAGATTCATACACGCATATTTAATGAGTTGCAATACGTCTGCTGTCGCAAATATCAGAATGAGTAGTATTGATTAACATTCCATCTAGACTGACGGCAGTGCATTTTAGAACGCAGACGTTTCGATCCCTCAGATATTCCCAAAAGCTCTTCCGATTGCGTGTTAAACAAATTCTTTGTTGAAATCACACCATGAGAAAAGTTAAGATTTGTACGTATGAGGAGAGACAGACAAGCCAAAATTAGCATGCATGCTCACATTGCTTATCAGAACTGCTTGTGATTCTAAAACAACTTCTATAAATGAGTCAACAAAATGCATCTTTCGAATGTTCTGCACATCCTCGATTATGTCTGAAATAGATTTTTTAATAAGGACTAGAGATATTGCTTCTTCTTCTTCTCTTGATCTTGTCAGATATGTGGCACCTCTGCATTGTTGCATTTTGTTCCATTGTCTTGGGTCACCTACTTTGTTTATAAAGTCTGATAGGCCCTCAATGGAGTTTAGGTGTAACTCTTTAGGATATGGATTACCTAGAATAGTGAATCTTGTAAGGGCAAGAGCATCACACTCATATAGGATATGATGAGCTGATTCTACCCCTGCATGGCATTTCCTACAAATTGGTTCCTGTTTAAAAAGCCCCATTGTATGAGGGTGTTTCCTGAAATGATAGTGCCCAGTAATGAAGCCTACAATTGCTTGAGTCTTCAATCTTAGGAGTCTAAGAATTTCAGATGTGATTTTCTCAGATGAGTTGAAAATCATGCTTTTTGCATGTTTCTGTCTAGGAGAGTCACGCCAAACTTTGTTCATCTCCAGTTTTTCCCATTTTTGAATGGCCTTCCTTGTAGTCTTCATGTTGATCCCACAAAAGGGTTTCATTCCTATTGGATTGAAAGAGGATCCCTGTTTTGCAAGTTCATCAGCTCTTTCATTACCTTCTATTCCTATATGCCCTGGCACCCAAATAAGAATAATTTTATTCCCATTTGCCAGTTCCTTAAGGAGATTTTTACATTCTATTACAATTTTTGATTTGACTTGGAATGAGTAAAGAGCCATCAATGCAGCTTGACTGTCACTGAAAATAAGAATACGCTTACCTTGGTAGCCCTTCTTTAAATGTATCTGCAGACAGTTGGTAATAGCAAGAACCTCCGCCTGAAAGACAGTGGCATGTTCCCAGAGCCCTTTATAAAGACTGAATCTTGGTGCCACGCCACAGACCCCCAGTCCTGAAAGGTTGCCTTTTTTTGATCCATCAGTAAACCAGATAAGATCATGGCTTTTTATTTTAATCGTGCTGTTTTTCCATTCTTCCCTGGTAGAAAAAACTACCTCTAATGGTCTTTCAAACACGCACGTTCTTTCCATGCTGTCTGGAGGCATGTGGAGAGTTGGGTGGTTGATTTTTTTGGTAATAGTAGTATGACTTCCAGAAGAGGGCTTATCACACCACTGATTTTGCAATTTCATTCTATATGCAGTTATTCTGGCAGCTCTGCATATGAAGATATTTAGTGGAGTCAGGTCCAGAATTGCCTCTAGATCTCTGGTAGGTGCTGTGGACATTGCACCTGTGATACACAAGCAGGCCATTCTTTGAAGACTTCCTAGCTTGTCCTTCACAGTTTTCTGTTCCACCTTACACCACTATATCACAGATGCATATGTAAAAGTAGGCCTGACAATTGCTGTGTACATCCAAAACAGAGATATTGCTTTAAAAGTAAACTCTTTCGCTTGATCACATACAATTTTACCTTTAATAGACAGAACATATGCTCCCTAGGAAAATAGTAAAAGTATTTATTTCCATGTTATAAATTGAAAATTCGAGATCTGACGGCCCCAGCCACCACTGAGAACAACAAGAGGATGCAAATCGGTTACACAAGTGCTATCCAGGTCCTATTCGCTCACAGCACAGCCCTGAGATGGCCTCCACCATTCATAAGTCATCTAATAGATATACCGATCACATGATCCATAAAAATGATTGATGTCAGGAGAACCACAACACACCTTCCATTTACCTGAATTAGAGGTTAAAGTAATGTGTTGATTTCTAGATTGATCCTGAAAGACGAGCACTAGCTAAAACGTATCCTGTGGTTATGAGCGTTGGACCGAAAACTTTTAAGGCTTCTCCAATATTGCAAGACTCTAACACCGACTTACGTAAAGCAAACGAAAGTGGATTGATGATTGTGAGAACGCGTTCCAACAATTAAAGAGTGTATTAATATCTCCAACTAGCTATTCATCATGTAATTCAGCGATGGTATTCATGGCGCAACTTTGTTATGGATCAGATACAGGTCCAGCCAACATTCTTGGCAGATATAGCATGGATGAACGAGGTATGCTTTTCACGAAATAGCATGTAAAATAGGCAATACACCCATTACTGGACGCAGTAAAATCCTAGATGTTTTAAAGGTTTTCATCACCAAGTGTGGTTTGGTGTACAATTTACAGTAACCAGTTAATCTGTCGAATATTGCACGATGATATCTTAACAAGTGCATGGTATTTACAACTGCTGCAGAACGTAATGATCAATTTTGTGGAGAACCCACTGATATTTAATCTTAGGCATGTATGTACTTTAACATGATGAAGCGCTTGCTCACAAGACATCTCCAGAGAAGCAGTACCTCGTCACGAATTCAGTAACCACATAATTGGGTATGGTTCGCTTAGTCTTTTATTCGCCACTGGACTTTTTTCTGTAGAGATACCTAAAACAGCAGGTACATGTGATCCTGCACAAACATTGCAAAACCTTAAATGACGCATTACGGATGCCTGTACGAACGTGTCACCCTTTATGCTCACACGCTTACAATGTAGAATTCAAAAGAGGATACAAATGTGCATTGCTTTTGACGGTGTGAAATTTTAATATCTTAAATAAAAGTATGTTGCTCTAAATATTTTTTTTTCTTTAATCACTTGTCATCTTTGCAGATTAGAGAATCACGAAAACACAAATGGTCGTTTTAATAGTTCTATTCTTCACATCGATGACCATGAAGTGTCTTTTCGTACTAAATCGATAACGCTCTGCAACTTTGTAATTCACTTTCCCCTATCTCCTACCATTTTCGAGATGCGAAAGATAAATCCGTAGTTTTCCACCAGGTGGTGCTGTGAGTGGTCTTATTTGGAAATGCGTATTTAATTTACTATTACTTATTTTATACCTAGACACTACGTTTATAAAAATAGCAGGAGCCGTTCCAAATTAAGAGGGTGACAGGAGACTTTAATGGACATCCTGTATATAACTTAAACAATCATTCCTCTTAAACTGCAGGTTTTTTTTTTTTTTTTTTTTTTTTTTTTAAGGTATAAGCTCTTAGAGTTACTGATTCCTTATGATTGCTTTCATATTATATATATTGCACATAACTGGTAAAGTAAATTTATTACTTTAATTGCTTTTATTCATTATATTTTCTTGCAGCGGACACTCAATGCTTAGAAGATCAAAGAAAATTTGAACAAAATTTGATATTTGGACATTTAACAGATGACAAAGCGAAGCCAGAATGCGATGAATTCGGATTCTATAAATCAGCTGTTTGTGTTGCCGATGTTTTGTAAGTAATCAAATCAAGATATTTGTTCATTTTTATGACATCAATTCTTGGAACGGAGTCGAAATCCTCCTGAGTTAACTTACATGTTTGGAGTATTTTTTTAATTTTTATCTATTTTGGATTTTCCCTTATTCACTAATTTCTTTCATTTAAGTTTGAAAACGCAATCTTTTCAAAGAAGTCCCCCCCCCCCTATAAAGTTTCCTATTCCACGGAATACTTGGAATACACTGAATAAATGGTAGCTTGCCTCTATCTATGGAATACGGTGGAAAACTGCAAACCGCCGCCAAACTATGAAACACGGAAATAGACGAGTCGTTATTATTCCGTCGGGTACTTCTAATTTCTTTAAATCATTTTTGTTAGTTCTTTTTTGTCTTCCAAAAGAAGCAGACTCCTTTAATTTACTGTGCAGTTTATGTAGTGAGTGTACACTGTTTACTAAATATTAAAGAAAAATCACAAAATGGTGATATCTGTGCCAAAACTAAACCAATCTCAATCTGTAAATAAAAGGTAAGTAAAACGAGCTGAACAATATAAAATTAATTAAAATAGGACTCTATCATTTGCAAGAAGCATAAAAATAGACGTGTCAGAGCAAAGCGGCAATTGTTGCTGTGTATCTGAGATTAGAAATCTGGTATAGCGAAATTGTAACAATGGCAACCAGTCATCATTTGACCGAACAATTTCAATGGCAAGCTATTGGGAGGAGCAAGTCAGATAGAAGTGGCTATGAATGTAAATTCGTCTGTGATTCATAGACTTTGGAAACAATCTCTAACCATGGATTCAGCATCCAGGAGGTTCAGCCAAGGACTTCCATTCTCTACTACGAGTGCCAATGACTAATATTTGTTATTATGCACACGAAGAAATAAAATGGAATAGAACGGAAATTCCGGCTGAACTCAAATACTCGCTCACTACAAACTCCGAAAGGTCAGTTGGTTGGTTTTAATGACACAAAGTCCAAATTAGGAAAAGCTATACCAAATACCAGATCAAAATTGTATCCTCATTTTTTTTCAACCCATTAAAAACTTAAATTTATCATAAAATGAGAGAAAAAAGTTTTGTTTAAATCATATGTATATTTATGAAAATTTAAAATTTGAAATTAAAAAAAGGTTTCTTAAATAAGATAAAATGAATAAAATTAATAGCTTTTAAAGACGCAAAGAGATTGCGATGGGATGGTTCCCCTAGCAAGTCTTGTAATGTTAAAATATCGCTTTTAAAAATATGAAGAGGTAACGGTTAAAATCAGAACACACAATTAAAATATGATGCACTGTACATGGCTCATCTAACGTTTCACATCAAGAATTTAAATCACTTTAGAATAAATGTTTGTGGGTGAAACGCGAGTGACGAATACGAAAGCGAATCAGTCTGACATCTGCGCTTCGTACAGTTGAAACTTGTAATAGAATGATAAATGGAAACATGGAATTAAGTTTGTTGCTGACTTGCATATTCCAAGATTCCTGCCAAAGAGAATGTATGAAGTGTTTGAATCCATTTTTCACATCCATTGATGGATCTGAAGGCAGAATGGAAGTAGAGGCAGATTTAGTGTCCCCACTAGCCTTCTCATTGCCATCTATTCTTATGTGGTTAGGTATCCAACAAAACAGTTTCTCGAATCCATTTCGAGAGACAGAGTCAAGCAATTTGAAAACTTTGGACACAACTGGATGGCAATTAAAATTACGATATTTCAAAGCTCCTAAAACACGCTTACTGTCAGTATATATCCAAAATTTATGCTCATTTTTAATACTCACATGCTGAAATGCACGGTATATAACCATGGCTTCAACAAAAGATGGAGCAGGGTTTGTGAAGGCAGTAATTGAAGGAGGTATTGTTAGCATAAACTCCACAGCCAACGAGCCCTGCAGTTTTGGATCCATCTGTGTAGATAAGAGTATACATATCATACTGAGAGCCATGAAATTCTGAAAGATGGCAAGAGTTGAGTACGACTTTTTTACAAATATTCTCCTCTTAGACGTAAATGAGACTAGCATTGACCATATGCTCCAAAGTTTTTCGTTAGAGCTATTGGTTTATAACTTAGAGGGTTAGAGGAATATTTGTCCGGTTTTCAAATAGGAATCACTATTGCTTCTCTCTATAAAGTGGGATAATCGTGTTCCGTCCATATTTTATTAAATAATAAAAGTATGCTTAATAGAATCTGAATGAATATTAATCGATCGCTCGCATTTCTTCCGTAGATGTAAAACATGCGGAAGAAAAGTTAACTTTCGATCGAATGTCACTCTGAGGAATTTTATTTCATTGACCACGGGAATAGGTATATTATCAACATAAATTACAAGATAATTATGGTGGCTAACCTTTTTGAAGAAATGGACATAGCTCTCTTGCTAAGAGACAGAGCATAGCTATTCTCTGCACACCGTGTAGCAAGTTGATTAACAGGTGTTGGTAATTGTCTCGCAATTAAACGTACATTTGACCCTTGGCAGGTCATCAACATAAAGTGCACGATAAACCGGAAGTGAAATTTCATGGAGGGTAATGCTGATGTATAATAATATAAGACACTAAAATAGATCCCTAACAGTAAGTAACACTTAAAATAGATCCCTGGGTACAACTTGTCTTGAATGACAGTATTGAACAAAAACTGATCAATGCGAACTTTGAAAACATGAGAGGGTAAAAAACTTTGTTGTAAGAATATCGCAAAATTACCACGAAAGCCAAAATCATATAATGAACGGAGAATTCCATATCGCTATGTATAGTAGAAATGGAAAGAAAATGGAGTCTCAATGTCGAAGAAAATGGAAAGCAGATGATTCTTCAGCCAAAAAGCGTTGCTTATTTGGGTTATCAAATATGTGATGTTATCAAAAAGATATCTTCCTTTACAGGAACCACTCAGATTAACATCTATACATTTATTGTTTTCTAAGATATACACGAGACGGGCGTTCACCATACAATCGAGAGTCTTACAAAAGGGACTCGTCAGAGCTATTTGTCGATAATTTGAAGGTTCCGAAGGGCGCTTACCATGCTTTAGAATCGGAATCACTGTTGTTTCACTCTAAAGTGATGGGAATTTATTTTCACTCCAGATCCTAATGAACAAAAGCAGTAAGCTTGATAGGAAGTCTGGACTTAAGTGTTGAAGCACGTAGTTGCTGATTCCATCAGGTACTGGACTAATTTTATTGGTCTGCTTCAATGCTTTCTTCAGTCCAACATCATAAATTCGCAGTTGTAAGGCAAAATTTACTTGTGGTTGAAACGAATTAGCTTTTCCTCAATTCTACTCTTCGTCCTTAAGAAAAAGGTGTAAGAATCGATGCTTGAAACAGTAGCAAAAGTTTCACCACGGACGCCAGCTATGCTCTCAAGAGAAGAGTATACAGCAGAAGAGTATGCAGGACTGACGGGTAAACTCATATACGTAGCTTTTACATATTGCGGAAGGTCTGGTGTCGCAAAAGTCACAATCAGGTATTTGATATCAATCATATTACCATCCCGTCAGACTGTAATGCGTCTTACCACTAGAAGTTCTGATTCTGAAATTTTTCCAGAAGTTCTTCCGTCGGAGAATATAATAATGAGAATGGCTGTTTGAGAGTTCGAGTCAAGCAAGTTACCTGAGCGCATCTTCTGATTTATCTTGACTTCCCCAACTATTCTCGACATTCCTTTTGAGATTAAGAAAGGAGACACTGTTGTAAAATTTCCCTCCTTTCTTTTCTCTACAAAGAACTTTGGTTTTAAAGTTTCAATCTACTTCTCCCTTGGGGGAAAAAGTATAATTTTTACTCTCCATTTTAGTGATTATAATAATTCGGGACCTGACCATACCACCCACCACCGAGTCCAACAACGGAAGGCAGACCAGCTACAGCAGTACTAGCCATGTTTATACGCTCGCAGCAAATTCCTATGATGCCCTACACCAGGGGTGGCCAAACTTTTGGGATCCGGGGTCTACTCCACATTTAAAAAATCTAAGGCGGTCTACCAATGGCAGAGCTAAATTAACGTACATATTTATTTTCAATAACAAGAAAAAATGGTAAATTATGTAATTTTTCTAAAAAAAACTTAATATTAATATTTACAAAATAAAAATATACTGACGAAAATAATCAAAGTATTCATATATCGAAAACTCTGACCATCCTATTCACTTCGTTTAGTTGAAATTTGGCACTGTATATCTGCGACAAGTTAATCATATTGTGGCTGGTACGAGCTTATTGCAATGCATAAACACGAAATTAAATATTCATCTGTTAAATGAGACCAATGTTTGTTTTTTGTTCATGGTTGAAAAAGCAGATTCGCAAAGATACCTCGATCCAAAGAATGATTCCAAATACAAAATCAATTTGTAAATATTTGGAAACGTTTCCTCAGAAATTAATTTTCAAAAATCAGTATCGCTAAATATGCTCTGGATTTAAAAAATATATCGCATTTTAATTTAATAATTTCTGCCTCGACCGTGGCTGATGTGATATCTATTAAATGTCCTATTTTTTCAGATACTCAATCAATGTTGACATTTTCATTAAATTGGGAAATATCATAAAATTGAGTATTTCTTTCAACCTAATTTAGTCAACGAATCTTCTTTCAAATTCTTCAAACAAAACAAGTAAGTAATAAGCGAAATCATCGAAGTCTCGGTTTGGATTATGGATGCACTCTTCCTCCATGTTTTTGAAGTTTCTCAAATCATGTTTTCTTAATTGAGATGCATACCTTTCTATGGTTTTTTTTTAATGTTTTAATCGTGCATATCATGTCCGTTTTAGGTTTTAAATCGTAAACCTTTAATCATAAATTGTAAATCATTGCACAGTTTGTTTTGGGTTTTAAAGTGTAGACTGTAGTAAATTTTTATTTTAAATAATTCATTGATTCTAAGTCATAAGTCATAAATTGAATTATTAATATCCGAGGTCATTATTGGAATGGCCGTGTAGACTACCTAAAATGTCTTCGCGGTCTACCACTCGACCGCGGTCGAAGTCTTGGCCACCCCTGGCCTACATCCTTATCGGGTCATCCAGCAGATGTACCGATTGCTTGATCCATAAAGCCAATTGATGTGCTGAGGACCACAACACATATTCCATTTACCTGAAGAAGAGGCCAAAGTAATGTGTTGGTCTCTCAGAGCCTCAATTACTAGTACCCTCCCTCCTTTCCATGGACACAAGTCTCCAGGCACGGCAAACACATGGGTGATTTAGTTCACAAAAGAAGTTATTAGCTACAGAGACAACTTCTCAGGGGAAGCACAAAACCTCATAAAAGGCAACAACACTGCGGAAGAAAAGAAAAAATAGGAGAGAGATGAGAAGAAAAGAAAGAAGAGGAGAAAGAAATCATTTGGAGTACCTCGGGATTGTGACACTCATGTTTACATAAAGAAAGCCCCTTGAAAAAATATTTATACATGAATCGAAATCACATATCAGTTGAATTTGTTCAATAATTTCGGATAAGCAGAAAATATCCGGAAAATAACATAATGAAATATTGATATATGTTTCTGTGTTAATTATTTATTCACTGTATGGTATACTATTAAATATATTTTAGATGCTATTGTGTTCACAAAAATGGATCACGAATCTTTGGAACTGATGTTGCCAGCAACTACGAGAAAATGAATTGCAGTAAGTTTTAACAAATATTCGCAATTCCAGACAGTTGTTTGCTTAGAATTTTCTTGTGTGTAGTTTAAAAATAGTAATTTAGAGCCAAACAGCACACACACACACACACACACACACACACACACACATATATATATATATATATATATATATATATATATATATATATATATATATATATAATCTTCTTTCTATATCTTAACAATATAAGTATTTCCAGATATTGCATAATTTTACCCATAAAATAATATATGCCTCATTCTTTTGGCAACAGCCGTTTTTTAATTTTTCTTCTTATTCTTTCCGTTCCTGTAAGAACACGCACACAACATAATACAACCTTCACACACACGTTCAGCTTTGTTTCTTATTTCAACCGCTTATAAGTAATTCTAAATTCTAATATTAATTCCATATCTTAATTTTTTTTATTTATTGATAACTTTGTTGAATGTATGTGCATAAATATTTTTAAACATTTCATGCCGACAAGTATTGTTATATTATTTGTAATTTCATTTGAGAAAAACATTTTTTTTCAATTTTTGCTTTCTGTTTTTAATTGGTGTTAAGTTTTCTTTTGAAAGCGTCGGGAAATGTTTATTTCCTGTATTATTTATTCTTTAGAATTTACACAAATGCATTCGAAACACCTTGTTCCCCTATTGAGAAGGAACGAGTTATATTAATTTCGTTTCTAAATTTTTTTTTTTTTTTTTTTTTTTGCAAGTTTTATACTTTTAGCTCCTATTTTCACTTATTCGTTTATTATTCCGATTTTTTTCCCCTCTTATTTTCTAAATTATTCATCTTAACATTTTCCACAAAAAATCTTTTTTTATTTGAGCAATTCAAGTTACTTTTTTCTTCATTTATTTAAAAATTTCTAAAAAATTGCACTTTGATTTTTTTTAATATGTTTAAGATGTAACTCTATTAACTAATATATATATCGACATAAATATTACTCGCAGTCATAAGGGGGATGACTATGAAAACAAAAGGTATTTGGCCATTAACATTTCAAATAAAGTCGGCATTTGATTGGGCAGATACAAACACAGCGGATGCATTTTGAAATACTGTGTATAGGGATTTTTCTGTTCTTGTACTTATAAAATGGGATTTTTGAATTCATCGTATGGAGTCTATTGAATTTATCTTTTTAATATGATTAACTTTATTACGATGAGAAATATTGTTGATTGTTGTGAATATAACTTCTTTGATATGTAGAAATGTTTTATGATTGAACATTTTTTAAAGAATATTGAATCTAACCACAAATTAATGTTTAATTAAACCATGAGTTATGTAACACAAAATATATAAAATGGCCCATTAAATTTGATTAATTAAATTCATTTTCATGATATCACAATAAAATTATGATATTAAAGGACTTTTAACATTGAAGTTTTACTTGATTTTTGTTTCTGATTGTTGGACATTCTTTATATTAACTGCATGTCTACTAGATTTATGGTAACAAATTTTTTAATCGATTTCCTTTTTTTATGATAAATACAAACATGTCTATTAGAATCAACACTAATTTTTTGAAGTTGTATATTTGTGTGTTTGAAAAGTATAACTAAGTGGCCCATAGGTTTGGAGAAACTTGTCGTATCATCATTTTATGATTTCTGCATAAGTAAATATGGATCAATGATACCGACATCAAGCGTTTCTTATACGCAACATTAGTTCATAAGGCAACAAAGTGTTATCGGGGACACAGCATGGAATGAGTTTGATTGCTGTCGTGAACATTTGTGAATACATTGTGTTCTTTTCATGTGTTTACGTGTAATATTTTGAAAATACAGCCTTTTCAAAACGACTGAATAATTTCTTCTACTTAAGATTGAGTAATCAGACAATTAATTACGGTTTATAAAGTTTCTCTTACGAGTTATCCTGTGAATTGCAATAAAAATCGTGTTGGGTTTATACTTCAAAAGAGATATTAACATTAGGAGTTCGATATAGTTTGATAAAAGCGTAGATTCCGTTAACAGTTTTTCCATTGTATGAAAGCAGTGCTTAGAAATGATTTTTGAATAATCAGCACGGATACACTGTATGTTAGAAACTCAAATGAATTTTTATTGATATCCAATCGCGAATTATTTCATTCATTTTCAGGAATAGTACTTTATTTGCTTACATTATAGTATTGACTTACTGTGTCACTAGAGACAGTAGTCAGTAATCTATGAATTGCTTACGCTGGTTACTGAAATGCTAGGAATGCCTAAAATGACGTTCTTGAAAACTGAATGTTTATTTTTTAAATTGGATGAATTATTCTTCATTAGATATTCCTGAAATAATTATCTTATTAACTTATTGTGTTTGAGTACAACAGATTAGAAATGTTTTTTCTTGCAGATTGCAGTAGGGATTTCACGGAGTTTTCCCGACCTGTTCCTGAGGGAGGTTTCCCGAGGTGCCTGCCAAATGGGAACTACGACCCCCTGCAGTGCACGGAAAAGTGGTGCTTCTGCATGGAGAACAGCTACCACGTCGTCGGAACTAAGGTGAAGGCGAACACAACCCTCAGAGAGCTGATCTGCTGTGAGTTCCTCTTTCAAGATTCAAGTGATTCATATGAGAAAATCCGGAAAACCCTCTAGGGGACCGACCGACATGCATACAGAAGCGCGACATCCATTTCCCGTTGTTCAACAATGGTTGGAATTGAATCCGAGACTTACGTTCATGGATTTATTTCAATATCTTAAATATTAGATATTACAAAAAAATGTAAAATTAGAAAAATTGCAGTGTTCCGAAACATTGTAAATTGTCGAATGGTTCAATATTTCCAACTAGAATATGCATGCCATTAGTGGTTCGAACTGTATGTAATGATCTAATTGACTTCTTCTTCTAGTTGAGTTTATGTGGAACTTGGCATCTCTGCTCTGTGGCATTTTGTGCCAAAGCCACAAATCCAATTTAACCTAGTTCTAATGAATTGGGTCGTCCACCATATCCATATCTTTATTAATAAAGTCAGACAGACCCTTTATGGAACTAAGGTGCAGGTCTTTAAGCATTAATAATTCCTAAACCGAACAGAGGTTAGGGTATCACAGTCAAAAATGATGTGATGTGCCGATTCGTCGTCCTTGTGACATTTCCTACATTTAGGGTATCTAATTAACTTTCTTTTGGAAAAAATGATTTTCACATGAAAAAAAAAATCATGTAAACACTAATAAAAGGTGCGCGAAATCCAGAAAAAGATTTGACGTTCGAATGTTGGTTGTAGAGAAACTATTTTAGTGGTTCATTTAACAATATCAGTCGAGAATTTTAGGACGAGGTTGTCTGGTTGGTGAGGACGTTGGGCTCACTTTCTGAAGGTGGCTCAGTAGCTTCCCGGTGCATCCCGTAAGATCAGAAAAGTCGAGACGCTTGCCACGCAGGCAACGACTGAGAGGATGGCCCCATTTTTCCACACTGGGTTACTGGATCTCCGTGGTTTGTGGCTGAATGACTAATGTCTCGAGATAGAGCCCCGAAAGTCGGCTCCAGAAGGTAATTCCAACTCATGCTCACTTGAAGAAAGTGGTTGCAATGATTTGACAGTATATAATGTGAATAGTGTTTAGATTTAGTTTTTGTAATCCTATTATTTCTTAGGTCTTAGTCTAATTTGGCAGGAAGTTAACTAGTCGATATTTCCATTTACCTTTTATAATTATCATCAAAAATAAGTGCATGAATAAAACTAATTTAATAAATAATTATTTATTATGGTAAAATATTTAAATGAGAATTTGCTTTCGTTTACAGGTAAAATCTTATCCCAGCGCTGTCAAAAGATGTTTTATGTTTGATTATGAAGTCTGCTTTAATATAGTAGCAAATTACGTACAAACAACAGTAATTTACGTATTTATAAACAATAATGAATTACGAATTTATACATAAATCAGAGTAATTTAAAATTAAATACCGTTTATATATTTGTTGGTACATTCGTAAATAAAAAATATCCACTGATCTTATAATACACAGAATTTATATTCACTTCACGGTAAATTAATTAACTAATACTTCGTTATATTTATGAAAATATAACATTACTAAGTCGCTACATTTTTTTAAACGAAGACAGAATATGCAAACGCATTAAATTACGCACACATTGACACGTTTAATAGATCTGCCATGCTTATTTAAAATACACTTACTAACAAGATGAATTTACATCGGCAAGTTAGTGAATCTTAGCCAAAATCCGTTATCCAGTGTGCATGCGTTAGAATTCCCCCTATGGAGCCGACTTTCTGGGCTCTATCTCGAGACACAAGTTTGAAGATGTGTACCTGTTATCGTTATTTTGCGTACTTGTTATTAACGTACGGTGCGACCCGTACATTTGGGATCCCGTTACCATCCTGTCCAATGTTCTGCTGGTGTGACATGGATGAGGAATGGATGGTGGCATAATTGCTTGAACGTTATGCCGAATTTCGTGACGTTTGGAGATAGGCGAGGATTCTAAACCAGTTAACCTTAGGGTACACGCCGGGGATCACCGGTACCACTATTTATATCTGTACCTGTGATGAAAAGGTAGTTAGTTCGAATCCTGACTTAACCAAAGATTCTCGTGTTCACTAAACATTTCTGTGGCACATTAAACAAATCGTGGTTACAATGTTCCCCAACTGAAACTCTAGGGGTGTTTGGTCTAGTATTGGAGTCTATTCTGCAGGGTATCTGCTTCTAAACGAGAAAAACTCCCATCCAGAAGCTTCCAGTAGACTGTTAGAGACCAACTCTGGGCTAGTTGCACACATTCAAATCACTCTTTTAACAATGCTCTTCTCGAAACAAATTTAAGTGTTTTCACTTAAAATATTAGCGAGAAAAATTAATAGATGCTAAGTAATATTCTTCATTTCAGAAAGTAGTGAAAAAAATATCTCTTGAATAACATTAATGTATATGAGAATGAAATTTTTAATTAAAATTTAGTAATTCATCATCAGCAATTTATGTAAACAATCTGTCTCTCCAATTTCTTAAATTAAAAAATCCTTGACCCTTTTACACATCTAAAAGTGAAAATTTTAGAAGAACGGTATTTTATCTGAATTGAAAAAAACATTGCTTGAAGAAAGTGCACCATCAAGACTCACACGATACAAGTATGCTCCAGGCAAAGAAATGGTTAAGACGATGCTGTACGTGCGATAGTACAAATTTCGATCAGGTGAATCCCTTTAATTCATAGAAGGAAAAATCAGATTTTGAAGGTTTATATGGTGTGAAGTTTGCAGGAAAGTGAAAAATTTTCCTTTTCTCGTTCAATATAGAGTACTTTGATAAAATTTTCATTACAATAAGGATGAATACTGTACATGCGAATATCTTGTAATGAAATAAATAGAAAGTACATTCGTGAATATATTTTCAACATTTCTCTCTTATCATTTATTTATCATCTTGCACTTTTTTCTTAAATGAAGTTTAATGACTCGTGTCAAGAGTTTGCTATTGTTAACGCAAATGTCATTCACAATTTAACTTTAAAGGGGTCACATTGCAATTTTAAATTTTTTAAGTCAATTTCCTTAAGTATGTCAACGGGACTTATCATTGACATTTTCGTTTCTCCGAGAAAGGCTGTTGCACCAGCATTCTTCTCTAAACCTATCCAAGAGTTCAGCTCCACTAGTGAATTCAGCTTCACCAGTTGAGTTCAGCTCCATCAGTTAGGTCTTCGAATTCAGAAGTAGCAGAAACCTCCCAAAACTTGACCTGTAATTCCCAGAGATAACTTTCACTTTAAGTACATTGCGATCATTACCTATTTAAAGTGTCTTTCAGAGTGGAAAATCCCGGGTTCGATCCCAACCACTGTGGAATAACAGGAAATGGATGTACCCTCTTCTGAATACACATCTACCACAGTATGTGCTTAGGTATCCTTCCGTATGACATATGAAAACTGTAGATTATCTATGAAAATTCCTTTCAGAAAGCAGTTACGCAGTTTCTTACAACGTTTGTATATATTCGAAAATTGTTTAAAGTTTGGAAAAAATATAAATGCAATAAAGCAATTACATAAGTTTATTTAAATATGGCAAAAAGAGCATATAACCAGTATGCAAAGTGAAATCTAAAAAATGAATAAATTTAAAGGAATATAAGTAAAGTACCAACATGGCCATCTTCATCATGCTGTATTGACCACATTGGTACAAAATATGGCTTTTCTGCTATGGCTGAAGATTAATGTCTAGTCATTACACCCCAAAGCCATGCCGAAAAGTTTTAAATAACACAAGTAAAAGAATTAAAGTTGCATAAATACCATAGATCCAATCTGTAGAAATGCAAATAAATAAAGGAAAAAATAAAAAACAAAATCACTGTTGCCAAAATAATATACTAAATTCCAAACCTGCAAAATTGCAAATAAATACGGAAGTGAAATAAGTTCACACATAAATTAAAATAAGTGAAAAAAAATGCTATTGATATTTCAAGCTTCTTATAAGACCTTCAAATCTTGGGTGACCCTTTTGTAGTTTATAATTACGCCTAACTGCACACTATTTGGCAAATAGAGCCTTGCTTATAAGCAATGTTCTACTTGCTAAATAGTGTTTAATAAAATTAATTGGAGTATCATTATTAACCCTTCTTTGCATAATGGTGGAAATTTCCATCATAACCTATAATGCCCAAAAATTATATAAAAGAACAAGTTCACTTTAAGTTGATCGTGTTTGGATACCTTTTTAATGTCCATTGCATAAAAAGAAACATGGCTGTCAAAAATAAACAAGTGCCATTATCAGTGAAACGAGCTTAAAGTTGTCTCATTCCGCTGTTTGTTGCAGTTGCAATAAACGTATGATTTCGTTTATAATTTTGTTTTATTATATTAGAGTTTCTATTGCTAAAAAATTGAAAATGAGTGGAAGAAAGGTTTGTAACACGTGTTTCTGTTATTTTCCTCTTTTATTTCTATTATTGAAGCTAAATAGAAATAAGCTAATGATCTAACTTTGGATGATGATGGAAATTTTTAGCATATTGTTTTTTGCTAAATTTATACTATAAATACATACTAAGATTTTTTTAACCATTTTTCCTTTAATTTTGAAGATGAATTATATCAACTTGATTTATTTCACCAATAAAGAAAAAATCATGCAAAGAAGGGTTAATTAGAATGTTTTTTAGTCTATTTAATGGTTTTTTGATACTATTTCAATTATTACAAATTATATTTAATTTATTGAAAATAAATTTTTTTTAATGGTGGGGCACTGGGTCACTGGACCCGTCGCCTACAGCAAGGCCGGAATCTGGTATTCGTTTTAGCGTTACTTGGTGGGCACTTGTGAACCAAGTCACGGAGATACGAGTAGCATTGCCCACGTCACATCACCACAAACCCGTTTATACGGCGGCTCACATTCATACATCATCTCAGAAGAAGAAAGGACATAGATACACAGAGAGAGAAAGGAAATGTTCATGCCCAAACCCTGACTCGAACATGGGACCAACAGTTTAGAAGTCATTAACGCTAACCACTTAGCTATTGGCAGGCTGTTTGAAAATAATATTTTTAAAATTTTAGAAGAAATATTAGAACTTCAAAAAATTAATTTGTTTACTTTAAAATTAAAATTATTTGTTTTGTCGAAAATATCAATGTATGTGTAATATCATTCTACTGTTGTTAAAATATCTAAAAATTCAGTTTTTAAATTATTATAATTTGTTTGAATTACTTTGAACTCATCTGGATATATGTCTTTATGAACTTCATCAAATTCCGAAACATTAAAATTTATGAAGTCGTACAAAAGATTTGCGGGACTTTTCCTAGATTAAGAGCCGTATTGACGTGTCGCATGGCTGGAATACTCTCAAGCACCCACCCCAACAGGGATGTATGCAGAAGTACAATATTCATCACTCGCTTTTGAAGAGTGGCTTGGATCGAACCCGGAAAGTCTTATGTAATATTTACAATCTCATGTGAGCTTTATTCTTGTTAATTTTTTTTTTTTTTTTTTTCGTGTTTTAGATGATAAAGAACGCCACAGAGACCACGATCCCATGATGCGCAGTAAGTGTTGGAAAGAAAGGAGTTCTCTGCTCAGTCAGAAGAAAAAGAGCGAAACGGAGGGGGTGGCAGCTATAGGCGTCGATCTGCCTCGATGTCAGTTAGACGGCAGCTACGCCCCAGTGCAGTGTAAAAGAGATATGTGAGTACATTTATATACAACGAAAAGAACACAAAAAGAATTTTAAAATATTTCTTTCAGTTCCAAGTCTTAATTATATAGTTCTAAAAATTTTCACGTTTATAGCCCTTTGCGTGAACATATTTTCTCTTTGGATTTAAATTTTAATTAGCTCCCTAATTTATGCTCAAGAGCAAATTTGGAGCTAATTAGTAAATAAAGATTAAGTGTAAAATATAATTGTATTTCTGATTTTTTTTTAAAGCTTATAAGCGTAAAATATGTCCCGTTAGGTGGTCAGCCTCACACGAAACTCCTAGTATTTAGTTCCCAAGCATGCTTGGTACTCAGTTTTATCGGCTCACTGAACAAATGAAAAGATGAATCAACCTTGTGCAACCCGAAGGTAGAATCTCAAGTTGTGTGTTGGGAATGCTACCACAAAGCTCTACTAGGCGCCACATACATCTTTATTGTCTTAAAATAAAAACATCAGCAACGAATTCAAAATAAGAACTCTGTGTATTATCGTAATGACAGTATAATCGTGAATATTACTGTTCTTATTTTTACACATTTTGGAATTCAATAGCATTAAAAACTGAAAATCATGCTGGTGATAATTTTATTAAAACATTTTTAATTATATGTTATGAATTCTAGCTTGTCAAAAATGAAACAGTTTTGTGAAAAAATGTGAGTATGTTTCGTACTTTGGAAGGGGGGAAAAAAAAAACCCCTTGAAAGTTTCGTTGAAAACTTGGCATAATAGCACTAAAAATGCAATAAAATGCTTGTAAGAGCACTACGATATTAATTCTGATTTAAATTTACTTAATAAATGTTGCTAATTTTAGCATTAAATTTCCCATATATTTCTAGAATTTCGGGTTACATTGGTGAATTGCATATCTACTTAAATAGGAGCTATTTGTACAGAAGTTTTGCATCTACATATTTATTACTCAAAAATTGTTCGAAATCAACTACAAGAGAACATAACAGGAATGAGATAGAGGAATATATTCAAATTAATCAGTTTCCTATCATAAGATCTCAGAAATTATCAAGAAATATGCAATCTTAAATTACCAATGGAAAGAACGGAAACATTTTTGAACTGTCACATCTCTTTTTCCGGATGTTACATAGTCTGGTTTAGAGATTAATTAACGTTAGTTAATCAAGAGGAACATCAATTTCATATTCTACATCTAGTAGTATCATTTTTTTAACGTGTTATCATATTGTTTTTCCACATTTTTAGAAAAGGATACTTATACTATTTATTTCACAATAAAAATTGTTTAATGTAAAAAAAATTCCTTTCTATATTCACAATATGTTAAAATAAGGTATTTTATCTTATTTAGATGTTACTGTGTAAAAAGGAATGGTGAATTATATGATGGTTCCCTTTATAAAATTCCAAGGAACTCAAAGGAAGCAAAAGATATGACATGCAGTAAGTACTCGAAAATTTCTTAATTTATATTTTAAGACAGTTCAAAATGAATTTATTCAATGCACACCTTTCAATCGATTTTAAATGAAAAATCCAATTCAATATAAAATATTATCAAGACAGAAAAATAGATAAGTTACATAATAAACCAGGTGTGGCCAAGATTTCGACCGCGGTCGAGTGGTAGACCGCGAAGACATTTTAGGTAGTCTACACGACCATTTCAATAATGACCTCGGATATTAATAATTCAATTTATGACTTATGACATAGAATCAATGAAATATTTAAAATAAAAATTTAATACAGTCTACGCTTTAAAATCCAAAACAAATTGTGCAAAGATTTACGATTTAAAAATTTATGATTAAAGGTTTAAGATTTAAAGTCTAAAACGGACATGATGAGCGAAATTAAAACATTCAAAAAAACTATAAAAAGGTATGCATCTCAATTAAGAAAACATGAATTGAGAAACTTCAAAAACATGGAGGAAGAGTGCATCCATAATCCAAACCGAGACTTCGAAGATTTCGCTTAATACTTGTTTTGTTTGAAGAATTTGAAAGAAGATTCGCTGACTTAATTAGATTGAAAGAAATACTCAATTTTATGATATTTCCCCATTTAATGAAAATGTCAACATTGATGGAGTATCTGAAAAAATAGGACATTTAATAGATATCACATCAGTCACGGTCGAGGAAGAAATTATTAAATTAAGATGCGATATATTTCTTAAATCCAAAGCATGTTTAGCGATACTGATTTTTGGAAATTAATTTCTGAGGAAACGTTCCCAAATATTTGCAAATTGATTTTGTGTTTGAAATCATACTTTGGATCGATGTATCTTTGCGAATCTGCTTTTTCAATCATGAACAAAAAACAAACATTAGTCACATTTAACAGATGAACATTTAATTTCGTGTTTATGCACTGCAATAAGCTCGTACCAGCCACAATATAATAAGCTTATCGCAGATATACAGTGCCAAATTTCAACTAAACGAAGTGAATAGGATGGTCGGTTTTTGATATATGATACTTTGATTATTTTCGTCAGTAAACTTTTATTATGTAACTATTAAGATTTTTTTTAGAAAAATTACATAATTTACAATTTTTTCTTGTTACCGAAAATAAATATGTACGTTAATTTAGCTCTGACATTGATAGACCGCCTTCGATTTTTTAAATATGGAGTAGACCCCGGATCTCAAAAGTTTGGCCACCCCTGTAATAGACTATCAAGAAAGAAATAAAGTTCTTTCAAAAAATTATATATTACCCTCAATGGTAATCACGTTTGTGGCTCAATGGTCATTTTTTGCGCACTCGTGAAACCAGGATTTACAGGGAATTCCGAATCACTACAAACATTGGAGATGAGATTCGAACCCTTGAACTGTTGAATTAAAGGCAAGAAGCCTTCGATTGAACTTGACATCTCGGCAAATCGTCAGTGAAACTAATATACAAAATATTTGTGCATTTAGTTAAAAAAGTATAAAATACTAGTTTTCTGAAGTTAATCTAAATTGAAAATACTGCATTGGTAAACGGCACTGTGAAAATGTATTACCTAACATCAATTTCGATTTCGAGACGAGAATAAAGCAAAAATATACAATCTTGCCAATATTGCGAAAAGCCCTTAAGCGCAGATAAAAAGAACTGCTGCAATATTTCCAATGTCTTCCACAGAATGAATGAAAGTAAGTGTGAAGTCGGTGTAGTAAAGCAATCTATTCTAAATTCTACAAAGTTTGTGGAATCCAGAATTGATGTCTCATCGTCAAAGGGAAAGTTCACTGCCGTTGTTGTCAAGCATTTACATCAATAATTATTGCTTTATCTGTGCATAGAAAATTACAAAATTTTACCACATGTTCAAAGCAGAAGGGCAATGGTATTGTGTTCACCCCAAATATAGTTACACCAGCAGATCGATATTTCCCCTGTGGTGTTATCATTCTTTGTACTCTTATACAATGGAACTTGCATAAGAGTAGAAAGAACATAAAATGAATGCAATTTGTCTTAAAACTTCGAACCTTCTGGTGTAGAAATATCAAATGCAAAGTTAAGAATTCATTTGGAGATCATATTAAACTACACATCTACAAATGGGAAGTGTGTGTGTGTGCAAAAACATACTTCCCTGTACCAACCCCAGAGTTGGATTCTACCAAATACATGGAAATTGTTGAGTGGGAGTCTCCATCATTTAGAAGCAGGGACCTCCAATACTTGATTAGCCACCCCCAGAAGTTTCTATCACTTGGAGGACATCACGAGCACAACTTATTTAAGGTGCGTCAGATAAAATAAAGCTAAGATGGATAATGCCACAAGCCTAATAATAAGCTGTAGGCGTAGTAATAGTTAAGCTAATGTTTTCTTCTACTATCTGTATTATTAATGAATTTTATGGGGATATAACAAAAGGCCTCCCATTGGTGTTGTCGTTGATGACGTCCATCTTCAGGGAAAGGGAATCATACTCACAAAGTGGCTAGCTTTCTCATCCAACCTGAATCCAAAGGAAAATACTTTGATGATTCTGAACTGTGTGTAATATGCCATAGATCAAATTATGATTGTCCTGTGTGTATGAGGTGTTTATACCTGAGAAGATGATCAGCAAAGGCTTGTGATCTCCTTGGCACTTTATTTGTAATTTTTACTTATTAGGGCTATTAAAGGGAAGAGTATGTGAAACAAATTCTGACAGAATTGAAGAACTGAAGATCAGAATCCAAGATGTCATATCACAACAGAAGAACTGACAAGAGGGCATAAAAATCACCATAATTGTGTTAACATATGTGGTGAAAAGGGTGGAGGGCACTATCTGCACCAATTATGAAACAGAGTAATCCTGTTTAATACATAATATTTTATTTTGTGCGCTGACTTTATGAACCGATTTTATGTTTCACACTCTGCACATTGATAAAAATTCATTTATGATCAAATCATTTTGAAATTGATATAAGAAATTAATATTTTCTCTAATTCACAATATTTTTCCTTTATAGATTGCATACGGGAGAAAGAGATACTCTTGCAGTCAAAATATAATGACAAAGTCAAAGAGTTTTTTATGAAATATCCATGTGATAACAATGGAAACTATAAGAAGCTATATTAAAACCAAATGAATCAACAATTTTAAATAAAATTGAATTTTAATCAGTAACACTAATTATAATCTAATGTAAATAACTTTAAAATATTTCAACAGGGTGCATGGAAATATGTACAGCAAAATTAAGAAAAATTCATTTTTTCCTGTTTTAATATTCATTGATTGATAAACTATGCCTTCTAATATTAAGTGACATATCATAACTACAATTCAGAACTTTTCAATCAAGATTTCAATTTTTATGAGAATTTTCTAAACATTTGAATTTTTATGGATTTTTCTTTGCAGTGTAATTTTTTGTTTCACAATTTAAGTATTTTTTTAAATAATTAAAGTTTAATTTATGTAACAAACAAGTCATTGAATAAAATACCTCTATAAAAGAATTTTTTATACTTCTTTTGACATCTTACGACATATCTGAAATGTCTCTCTTTAGTTTCACTACACAGTAAATTAAATGTTTTTATCCCACTAGGAAAAAACTTAACCTCAAGTCATTTACAGTAGAAAAAAAAAAAACTTTTACATTTTTTCCTCTGTATAGATGTTGATTGATTTACACAGATCCAAAATCAACATTTAGCCTATTAAATAAGCAATTTATTTCCTAATCTATTAACATTTTAATTATTATTTTTTTTTTTTGTTTTCTCTGAATACAGAATAAACAGTGTACATAAATATGAAATTTTATAAAGATTTAGTTTGTTATTTTATAATCACTTTATACATGCAAGTTAATCTGACAGTAATTTAACAGTTTAAAGTGTTTTATGAAAAATAATCTATGTTCAACATGGGAGTGGAACATGCAACAATTGAAGTAAACACTAATTATAGAGATTGGTTGAAATTGTATATAATCGATAATTTATCAAATACAAAACCTTCATCTTTAAATCAAAGTTAATATTTTAAGTACAAATATCATACATACTCAGCTGCAAAATAAATATAATAAAAACCAGAGAGAAGTAACATATAAAATTTCATAAAAATAATAAAATGAACACTTATCAACTGATTCAAAATTTTATTAGACACTTTGGGTATACTACAATCATAAAAAAATATGATGAAAAACTTACAAAAGTTGTACTTCATGCATGTCTAAATCATCTAAACAAGATTAAGTAGTATAACAGGTACTAAAGCATAAACAGTAAGATAAGCTATGATCAGAGAAATCGAGAAAAACTATTCAACTTACATTTTCCAATTAAATGTGTAACATGATTGATTTGACAAAGGAAGATAAGAATCATGTATATGATATAAATGGGGAATATCTATATAGTTTTCCAAAAATAGCTCTTCTACAGTATTTGCAAAAAAAATTTCATTTACAATTCTTGTAAAAATTCTATAAAGTCATTAATTTCATTTATGGTGAGCAGTCTATTTGGACCACGTCTGATATATCTTCATTTGGACGTAATCCAAAATGCATGATGTTACCTTTGCGGTATGCCCATGCCATCAGCTCAGTAGTAAAATGAATACCGATTTCTCCATTATTGCTCACACAAATTGCACCTCCATAGCCTTGTACTCTATTTTTCATATATTCTAAGCCAGCTACAACAGCATCATGAGCTGACATGCCTAATTTACAATAAGAACAAAACAATTAACTGATAAAACCATTTCTATAGGAAATTTCTAAACATAGAAAAATACATTATTTAAATAACATAATATAGATGAAGATTTTAAAGGTAAAAAATTAACTTTAAACTTTAAATTATATTACCTAAATTTTAAAAGAATGATACAAAAAATCATTAGAATCTATTTAAGGAGACATTTTGAATAAAAGCATTCTTATTGTCCTTATAATTTATATGCTTAATATCATATAATATAAGTAGAAACTTTATATTAAATTATATTCTTCACAGACTATAACTCAATGCTCTCTTACAAAGTTTGTCACAATATTAGATAAAAAATAAAAACTAGAATTCCCATTGAATAATGATGAATGACAAACAATTATGCTTACTATTCATAATTATTTAGCATGAATTCCAGATGACTTTATGTTAAACAGTCAGTTTTATATTTCAAAAAAAAGTGATATTAAAAGAAATCAAAAGGAAAATATTCAGCACCCCTACATAAATTCCAGATGACTTTATGTTAAACAGTCAGTTTTATATTTCAAAAAAAAGTGATATTAAAAGAAATCAAAAGGAAAATATTCAGCACCCCTACATATCATAAACACCATTTTTCCATAACATCTTGCCTCATAATTGAATTAAAATTTTAAACTGTGTAAACTTTATATTTTAGTGTTACTGTAATTTAGAATAAATATTAAATTACAAAAAAAAAAAAAGCATTCAAATTGAAAAATCATATTTCTTGTGGGAAAACGTTTATTTGCTTCAGGCTAGGAAGCTTGTATTAGCAAGCAATTAATCAATAATTTTTTCAACCTATCCAAAATATACCAAAATGGCAAGCAATGCTAAAATACACCAATATCTTTCAATTGTAAGCATGAAAAACATACAATACTAATACAATCTTTAAAAAATGATTATTCTAAAACAAAAAATGCAATAAAAATATTTAATTATTCATGCATTCTAAATATATATATATATATATATATACCATTTGTGAAACAATCTGTTACTTATAGTAAAAACTAGGTACTTTTCAAAAAGTAGAAATAACAATCAATAGTGTTTATAATGATGGCTATAAAAAAAAGTTATTTAAAGTTACATTACTTTTAGAAAAGCACAAATCATCTTTTGCAATTTGTAAATTAGAATAATTTGCAATCAAAGAAAAAAATTCATTTGGAATTTCTAAGAAATAATTTACCAACAGAAGTTAATCCAAAGAAAAGATATAAATAAAACACTAAGAATTATAAAATTAGAAAGAGACTTTACTAATTAGTATTCTCTTTAATAAACTCAATTAGCTCAAATTATTTAATCTTAAAGGAGAAAAAAAAATGATGTAGAAAAATTATTATTCTCATAAATTTTTATTTTAAGAAATTACAATAAATGAATATCCTATACTATTTTATGAATGAATATCTGCCTCTAAGGAAATTTTATTTCAAAATAACCGTTTCTAATATATTCTAAATAAGCACATTTTGAAAAATCTACATGCAAATAATTATTAGTTTATTTATAATCTTTTTAACATAAATATTATAAATTTTTACTAACAATAAAAATAACAAAATAATAAATTATTTTTATTGAATAACATAGTATTTATTATTTTTAATTTCTTAAAGAATAATAATATAGGAGAAAAATACATATAACAGAAAATATAACTAATGGATGACTTCCAGTGATAGAACTGAGTGAACTTAGACAGTAGACTAGAAAAAAGAAATTCTTCCATTTATTTGTAATACAATTAATAAATCGTAGTTCAATGAAACATCACAAAAACTGTACCTACATAGGAGATAAAACCAGTTTATCTATCCTACAAAAAGTAAAACTCATCTCTCACCAGCACAAAGTACATTTTCAATGGCTCTCCTCCCATGTCAATATCTACAGAAATGAATTGGCCGACACACTTGCAAGAGAGGGATTAGACCATTCTGTTCCATATCAGAACTATTCTCAAGGCAAAAGGGCCAAAATAAAGAACAATGGTTAATACCCCCACCATACAACTGGTATAAAGGCAAAAGACCAGGACTTTCCCTATCTCTCACTTGTGACAAGCTGGCCAACACATGTCTGTTCAGACTTGCCAGTTGGCACTTAAAGAATCACATGTTCTGGAAGTAACTAGAGGTTTCAGCTCTTCTTCCTAAATGCAATGCATCTCAGCACCTAACCTCAGCACATTTTGGACTGCAGTGGGAGAATATCCATAATTGTCATCTTCTAATATCAGACTCTATTATAAAGTTAACAGTTTCGTTGATCTGGCCTAACGGAGTAAAACCAGATGAGAGAATAGAAACATAAATGAATAACACTAGTCACACTTAACAGAAATACTTATTATATATATTGGATTGTCAATATTACTCTGAAATTAACAATTCAACATCTTTTTCTCCATATTTTTATATTAGATGGTAAACCTTTCCATTAAATATTTTTTTCATCTTTTTAAAAATTTCCTAAATAAAAAATTTCTAAGTTGTAGTTTTTATCACTTATCCACAAAACAGAATTGTAACACAATGTTGATAAAACAACGACCAATATACATGCAAGCATGAACAGTTGGATAACTACAATTATTTATGAAAATGTAAATAAACTTACTAATGTGCTCAAGTTTGTAAAACTAACAATTACAGTAAACAATTAAAGAAATAAAATAACTAATTTTTATACAAAAATGCAATCAATTTTTAAAAGTAATTGTCCACCCTAACATAACTTTTATATATACATCTGTATGACAAATAAGGGTGTGTATAAATATACACACAGAGACAGTAGCATAGTAAGGCTCATTGAAATCCAATGAACACTTCAATTTGTCATCCCTATGTCCATTAAACAATAGATCATCAGGGATTTTGTCTTTGTTCTAGACAGACGTACTTTGTACTCTCTTCGTTAGTTGGCTACTGTGGACTGCCTCCATCACATACTATTCTCTTATACCTTTGGAAAGCAAAAGCACTTTTCAGTGCTAGAAGCTATTATTGCTCTTAACCATGGATCTGATTGAGTTACAGATCGGAAGATCTTAAGATCAAACACACTACTTAACAGCCAAGTCATAAAAATTGAAGAACCCTGTAGGGACAGAGATGATAGATGATCTCTAGAGAAACTCTAAAGACAACTAATAAAGGTGACTATGATGAACGGTCTGCTCCTAAACCCTTTAAAAAAAGAATAAAAAAATAAATGCAATTGAATGAATTTAAAAAATTAAGTTTCTTTTGAAAGAATTTCATGAACCTATTAATCCAAAATTCATATGAGTAGCTTAGTTCTGTCGCAGATGTTGAAAAATCAACAGAGAAAACAAATGAAATCTTTTTTTTTTTTTTACCACGAATTAAAATGATTCCATTTACCTATTTTTTGGTCACGAGAAAAGGCAAAATAAAAAGTAAAAATAAACATTATGTGAAATTTCTCAAACAAAACAAATTTAAATCAATAATGTATAATTGTCTCTTGAAATTTTCTTATATTCTGACTTGCTAAATAATAAAGAATTATAAAAGTGGATGCTAATGATAGATTTAGCAGACAAAAGCAAAATTGGCTGCAATTTATATTTTTCTTATTTTTCATCTTACTGATACATTTTATTTTAAATAATAGATAAGATTTATGAAACTAAATGAATTTTTTAATGTAAACAAATGATGTATTGCATTTTATTATTGTTTATAAAATATAAATAATGAAACAAGAATGTGTTTGAAGGAAGTAAAATTAATCTTTTCAAATGTGTTACACTTCTCATTTGCCTTTTTAATCACATACATGAGCACTGAATATTAATTACATTCTATTTGGTTTGGAATACTACTAGGAAATACATTTACCAACAGACTACATTACTGTGAAATTCAGATTGTAAACATCTTTTTGTACTGAACAATATGGAGCAAATGAATATTTGTGGAGAAATAAGAAAGCCAGGACAAGTGCTTCAGTTAGCACTAGTGAATTGGAAAAGAGAAATAACATCCCGTCCTCCACCCACCAGAGCCAAATCATCACAGCAACACTTCAGTTATATAAAATTTTCAACAAGTAAATAGCTTCAAAATACTTTATACACACATATTTCATAATAAAAACCTTAAAATGAAAACATCCATTTTTTTCTTCTTCCATCTTACAGCTGGTGCAACTCATACCTATCCCTTTTCCACACACACATTTTACTATATTCATTTTTGATATATGCAACCCTTATTTACTTGAGTTAGACATATTTAAAATACTTAACTTTATTTATAAACATCTTAAAAAATATTCTTACATTAAAATTAAATTGAAACACCAGACATCTGTAACACAGTAGTGGAACAAAAAAGCCAATATGGTGCATCTAAACATGAACATAGAATACTTATCAGTGATTTGTAGAAAACATTTATGTGAGAGGACATCATTAGTAAAGCTTGAAATTTCTTTGTACATATATGATAAAAATTAAAAGTAACTTTTCATAATACAACAGTGGTGATATATTCTATCTAGTTATTAAAAGGATCAATATATTTTGAAATATATGTGATCAGAAAGAAAAAACTCTCTCTCTCTCTCTCTCTCTCTCTCTATATATATATATATATATATACGTATATACATTATGATTATTATATAAACACACACATATATATATACAAGTAAACATTTATAATATACCTTGTTGCATAAGCCCTGTTATGTGACGAGACAATGACACTCTCATAATTGTTTCTCCATGTCCTGTTGTAGAAACAGCACCAACAAAATCATCTGCAAAACCACCTGCTCCAACAACAGGAGTATCCCCAACGCGGCCAGCGCGTTTACCAGTGATGCCTCCCGTTGAAGTAGCACATGCCACATGGCCAGCAGAATCAATAGCAACTGCTCCCACAGTATCATGATCACTATGAAAACATTTTTATTTTAATATACATATCAACTTATAGTAAATGTTAAAGTAATCCATAAATATATATATAAACATGAATGGACTTCAATATATGGATAAAACTTATTGATAATGCACAAAGTATTTTTTAAATTCCCTAATAATATTTTATCAAAATATTAGGTTTTGTAATATAAATGATAATATCTATAATATTAATAAATGGGATAAGTAAATTTTTTTGTATTTTGGGAAATTTATTTAATTTATACCATATCAAAATATGTATATAAACAAAAAAATGCCTTAATTTTAACAATTTCCACAAATTCAAATGTTTTGAAGTTTAAAATATTAATATAAATCTCAAAATTTAAACAAATGTAGCTAACTGTTACCCATAGTCAAAAAAATTTTATATAATTTAATAAATTAAATGCTAAAGTATCTTGTTCATTAGAATGTTAGACTAAAATATTTTGGCAAGATATATCAAGATTACTTTTATGTATTGATACATCAAAATTATACACAATATTTCCATGAGTATTTGAAAATACCCTTAATAATCAAAGTTCATGGTTATTTGAACATTTTTAGAAAGATTTCAATTTTTACACTATTATTTTTTTTTAATCAGTAGTATAATATATGGAGACTAAAATCCATCAAAACTAATTTAATAAAAAATCAGAAGAAATACAATTAAATTGAATCAGAAAGATTATATATATATATATTCCATGTGTGTATTAAAATTCTGAAAATAACAAATATATAATTTTATTTTTCATAAAAAATATAATTATATATGTTATTTTATATATTTTTCATAAAAAATAATTTGCACATAATTATGCTCATTATTTTAAACTAAACCTGATCTAATATTAATCAGTTTGGTTTTAATACTAGAATTTGATCAAAGACCAATAGCAAATTATTGAAAATAATGATTTAACCATCATTTCAAAGATTTGGTATTAATATTTAATCCTGATTGAATAGTAATCAGTCTAATTTTATAATCAAAGACCAATATCAAATCACTGAAAATGATTTACTCATTATGAAGCCAAGTAACATAAATACAATAAAAAATTAAAAAAAACTACTTAAATACCAGAGCTAACCATTTACTAATTTAATAACAGTTATTTCAGTATCTATATTCCCTTTTTTGTACATAAAGCCAATTTGACTAGGAATTTTAGTTATGAGAAGATTTACATAAAAAAATAGAAAAGAAACAATAAATATAGAAGATTGCATTGAAAAAGTCATTGAAAGCTGTTTAACTAAAAAACTTCAGTATAAAAATTTGTTTTTGAAAAAGCATTATAACCAAATATTTTCATCAAATGAACTTAAAACTAATTACTTTAAGGTCATAGTTGATTGTACAGCATTTTTGAAAGTTTTGTATTGTTGCAATCGGTCTTGAGCCCAATTAGTAACTAGTTGTTGAGATTGTATTAAAGGCATCCCGACTGTTTGAGCAAATTGATGAGCTCCGGATCCAATCAAAAGAACATGCTCACTCTTAAAAAAAAATAACAAATATATAAAACTATATTTCAAGTATAAAATAAGAATTCAACTTATCAGACATAAAATTTGACATTCAAACAGTTTTGAAAATAATTATGCAAACATATATTTGTATTTTACATTGTTACACTTAAATTATCAGATACAGTAAATGTTAACAACCGTATAAGAATATTGATAAATGTTTTTGTTAAATTGTAAAATCTTCATTTAGAAATCAATAAACAATATGAATATAATTAAAATTACTCTTGCAAAAACTAAATTTGCTTATGTAAAGATTTTACTTTTTAAAAATAACATTTTGTTACAAACTTTAGAAAGAATTGCTTTTATGTCTCAAGATTTATTTTAAGAATATTTTATGAACATATAAAATACTTGAAGGAAATAATTATTTGAAGAAAAAATACTTTAAATCAATAAAGTCAAATATCATAGACTGAATAGCTTTTAATGCTTAGGAAATAATTTAGTACACATTCTAAAAACATTTTACGAATTTTTAGGTATCAAGATAGTTATACTTCCAATATGAAAAATGAGAGTATCAAAATAATTTATCTTTAAAAAGAAAAATTTATAACAAATTCATAAAAAATTCATTTAGAAATTAGTCATTTTTTTTTTTACAATGATTTAATACAGCACTTAAAGAAAACTTCAAAATGATAATTAATGATATTTTTATTCAAAAAATGTTTCTCAAATGTAAATTAAAATGTACATTTCATTTTCACAAAAATTTATGTAAATTATTTAAAGAAATAAAAGTTAAAAAATCAAAGCATACAAATATGTTAATTCAAATCTTTTAATATTGAAAAAGGCAATTAAGTTTTATCTTTTATTTTAAGTTTAATTAACGCTTTCAATAAATAGGAGGAGATTAAATGCCTTAATTACAAAAACTTTACAATAACTTTTATATATAAGAGATTTATACAATAGAAACACAAAATTAAAAAAAATCTTTGTTCACATTATTCACATAATCCCTATGAGAAGCATGGGAATGTCTAACCAACACCTAATTTACTTAAAGTATCCTTTTAGATTAATGGCAGAATTGTTTGAACTGCAGTGTTATACTGTTTCAAAGTAGTCATATTGGTAAAGCACATCTTGTCCTAAACATAGGATGTAAATTTAATGGCACAAAGTCCAAAAAGTACAAACTGCACCAAAACATGGATTTTACGCAGAATTTTTAAGAGAAAACAAAAATAAATTCCTAAATGATTTAATGATGCACATGATGTAGTTATATACTTTGACTTACTTACATAATGTATACTTCTATAGAGAAAAATGTCGTGATTTAGAAAAAGGAACCTTTTTTAGTCACAACAATAAAATAAGGTTTTGGTATTTGTTTTAATTTTGTAAAGAATTTTTAATCCTAATTAGTTTATTTTTACTTTTTTTAGAACTAAGAGCAATATTTTCATAAAGAAAATTAGTAATGAAAGAATTTCAAGAGTAATTGCCTCCTACAACAGATATGGGTAAGTTACCTAGTACAAGAGAAGTATAACCGGACACTACCCCGAGGGATATACAGGAACTAGTCCTCCAGGTTAAGGATTGGGCTGGTAACCTTGCAGCATTAAAAAATTATTTGCCATGAAATTCAAAGGAACTAACACGTCAGGTGCTTTTATGGAAAGCTACTTGAAAAAGCTTTGACATCTTTATGCTTTAAGTTAGGGTAAGTTTGTTTTTTAATGGAAGAATTTGATCAATGCAACCTATTTGCCCTAAAATAAACAAAATGACTAGATGAAGGGATAAAGAGGGAAAAAAATCATACAGTATTTAAAAACTGGGGGAAAAAAAACAGGTTTTTAAAATTGTGTTGCTGAGACAATGTTTTAGTTTGTCTCAGAATCAACACATTGATATTGATTTCATTCTGAATTTCTTAATAGTATATATTTTACTCAACAGAAAAGTTCATTAATTAAAGTATTATTAATGCTCACACCAATGTAAGAAAAGGATTTAAAAAACTATGCACTAGATGCAATCTAGTTCTTGAAGAACAAATTTGAAGAAAATCTTGTAGAACAATTTTGTTTTAAAAGACATGAATGGTAATACACAAGAAAGATAAATTTAAGGCAATGATTAAAAAATACAGTTTGTACAAAAATAATATTGGATAGTGATCCTTTATCCATTTTTCAATATTGATGATTTTTGAGAAGGAAGAAAATAATTTTGTTCATACATCAGGTTTGCTATAAATCATACATTTTTTAGTTGTTTTTTTTATATATAAATTTTATTTATAAATTAATTTAATTAAAAATTTTTGTAAAAACCAAAAATGAAAACAATTTATTCATTGAAAATTAATAAAAAGAGGATATATGCTAAATAAGAGGGGAATTTTCAATTCTTAATGTATAAAATTAAGAATGTTACATTTAAATCTCCTTCTAAGTAATAAAAAAAAAAGTAAAGTAAGATTTCTAAGTACAACAGCAAACTTTTCTCAGCGTCAAAAATGATATTTTTTATTCCTTTTTTTTATCAACCTGAAATATGTGTAATATTACTAAAAAAAGATTATTAAACGTTTTCAGAAAATATATTTGTACATGCAAATAAATTATACAAACAATAAATCATTTTGATAATAAACTCAAAATGATTTATTGTTTATTCTAACATTATTTTAAAAAATCTTCAGTTCTTAGAATTTAATAAATACTGGCCTAAATATCTCTATTTTATAATAAAATATTTAGAATTTTGAGGCTTAGTCCAAAGTATCAGTCCAAAACACGATAAAATCTGATTTATTGCATCAGAATGCTTTCCAGCATTTGTATGATGTAACTTTTATTTTACGACATAACCTGAAGTAAACATGTGCGAAATTTGTTTCCAATTTTAGTAATCCTTGAAATTTAAGTGCTTTAAGTTAAATTTGGTCAAAAAGTATATATCAAGCTGAAAAAAACTGAATTACACTATTAGTGCATAGAAAATGAAAAGTGCAATGATTAATTGAATTTTTTAAAAAAAAAATTCTGCAAATGATAAATTGATTATTTTGGTGTTATTCGATTAAATTGCAATAATATGCAAATTGAATATTGTGTAAAAGCGTAAAATTCAAGTTTTCATAAAATATATGTTTAATAATGTAATAAAAAACTCTACTCTCATATACTGAAGTTTTCTAAGGTGGGTACTATTGCCTTGTTAATTAAAATCGGAGTTTTCATAAAAAAAATATTTGTTATTTACATTACTGATTCAGTTTTATTGTCCGGTTATCACTTGTTGTACATCATGATACTTAGTTTATATTTGCTTTTTATGTAATATTTGTGAAATTAATTTCTAGTTATTAGAATTTTAATACCTTTGCAGTAAATAAGTATCATGAAATTTTGCCATTTGAAAAAATAGCGAGAGATTGCAAAGTTCAAGTTTGAGTGTGGTCGAGATTCAAAAGCTGGATAATATAGTGATGTAATTTACGTTGGTGAGATGGCTGTGAAGCTTGGCACAAAAACTCTACACCATCACACGAAACCAAGGCAGGCTTGAAGTATTTTATTGAATTTGAATTATAACACAACTGCTATTTATAACTAATTTTGTTTAATCTGAAAAAAAGATTAATAACTGAAAATATATATTTTTATGAAAGTTATTCTTACTTGTTCCATAACTCTTCTAGCAAGTGAAACAGGACTAGCAACTTTAGTAACAGCAGCAACAGCACCAGCTTTCATACGTGTTCCTTCCATTACAATGGCATCCATTTCAACATCTCCATTCATTGTAAGAGATGATCCAAAACCTTAGGGGAAAATATTCATTTAGAAATGGCTTTAAAATATAAGAAAGATGGGAAAGAATTAAAACTCAAATTATTTTAATTTGTTTGTCAATTTAAGCATATAGTACTTAAATTAAAAAATGTTTTCCAAATTTTAAGCAAAGAAAAATATTAATATTAGATTGATAAATAGAGTCATTTAAAAAAACTGATAGAAAACTTATTGATTGAATATTTCCAACTACAATGTTATTTAAAATAACCAAAGAATTTTATAAACATGACCAATTTCAAATGAAATTAGTTAATTATGAAAATATTTACATTTGATTTTAAGAACCACATAAAATGTTCACATGCCACAAGTATAATATATATATATATATATATATATATATATATATATATATATATATA